>NEEE01005501.1:28456-39296 GCA_002278615.1 Pogonus chalceus | reverse complement strand
AAATCTTACACACACACACACATACATACATTCGCATTTTGTTGTTCCCAACTTTCACTTAAATAAATCTTACTATAAAATATAAGATGGACGCTTTTATATCAAGTTTTAAAATTATTTATTTTCACTTTCTGTTTTCGTCAACTAAACATATTTATAAATACAATTTTTCGTAAAAGAAATTCGTTATTATTAACATTTGTATATTTTATTGTTTCGTGGTAATAAAAAATCATTTGTTTGTATGTCAATGTTGAGAAGAAATGTAATAAAATAATAGTTAAAAAAAATTTTTCAAGTGTCGGTTTGTAGAACAATGTGACAATTAAAAAGACAAATTATTGCAGGTATTTTGTATTATTTAAATTATATGTAGAGCAGATAGCATAGTTTTTATGTACTGCTAAATGCTTTGTTGTTAATCTTGTTTTTAATTGTCTTCGTCGATAATTATTTATTTTTAAAAGTATTCATACACAAAAACTATATAAAAACCTCAAAAAAAAACAATAAATAGGCCATATACTGTATAAATGAATAAAACATACATAATTACAGTAAGCCATGTAAAACAAAAGCTAAAAGCAGCACACTTTATAAGTACATAAACGGAGTATCTATAATAATTCCGTATTTTATTACTTTATAAATTAATTTTATTTATTGATTGATTAATAAATAACTGTATGTTCAACTGTTATTTATAAAACAAATGCTACATACAATATAATTTAAATAAATGTCAATTTAATCGAAGTATAACCTTTATTTTTAATTAACATAATTACATCATAACCAAAAATAGATATTTTCGACCAAAATTTATAATATATTTAATATTCATTTGTTTTGAACCACGCCTGCTATATTAACCAATTGAAGAAATCGTCATTTTAAAAATATTTTTATTTACATACATATATAGTTTGTTTGAATATATTTTTACAATTATAAGATTTAAATAAGAAAACAGATGGTTCTTCAAGGACTTGCTAAAACATATGTCGTAATACAGGTGAAATAATGTAGTAGGCTTTGTTGTTATGTACATGCATTGAAATCTCTAATAATAACTTATCTATAATTTAGATAAATATTTATTTTAATAACGTAAATCATTTGTTAGTAGGCCTACTAGATAATGTAGCCATTAAAATCTTAAATCCTCACCTTAAACTATCCATTTCTTTATAATTTATCACCATTATAACACATCACATAATAAAAACTAATAATAATCAATAAATAAAATCAAAAATAACATAAACTACAGATAATTTCACTATAAACGAAGTTTCAAATCATAAGTAAGTTACCTGTGTACATACTAAAATGTTTCTGAGAAGTTTTAACTTCTTAAGAATGCACAGGTGAGGGGAATTAGAAGACAAACCGCGGATTTCATGACGTCACAATTTACGAAGGTTGATTTTATATTAATTTTAAAGTTAAATATTATAATTTTATTTATATTTACTTTCGAAATATCGATATATAATTATTTTATTACATTACATCTTTATTTAATTAATTATAATTATATTTAATTTCATTTGAAACTTTCTAATTGCAATTTAGAACCAAAAAAAGCCATGGTTTCGCCCACAACTGCATTTAAATATGAATATTAATGATTGTTGCAATTTTTATTTTAAATATACGTAGGTTTAAGTTTTCTTTAAAAGGTAAAGGCGTTTAATTATAAATTATATAACTGTAAATCGAAAAATCGTAATTTTAAAATATTTATTAGTTTAACTTAAAACGAGACTGCTGCAGCCATCTATTAACATTCCTTTGAACTATATTTTAACCGCCCGGCACCTGTTGATTTACAAAGCGTCGTTTTTAATGTAAATTGATTTTTAAACGCTTTAAACTTATTTTAACAAATAAATATATTGTTGTTAATTATAAATTTTAATTATTAACGTTTAAAAAGTATAATTTCATTCAAAAAATGGATAATTTCGTAAGATTTACACGAGCAGCTAAACGAAAACTACCAGAATATCAAGAACAGGTATTTTAAAATTATATTTTTATTAATAATTAAACGTTTTAAACTATAATAAATAATATATTTAATATGTAAGGTTATTGTACTAATTATATAAGTATCCAAGCGTTAAAACATGTATCATATTTTAGTTACGCTTAAAGGAGGAAAAGGAAAATAAAAAGAAAGCTGATGCACTTAAAGAAAAACCATTTATTAAATATCCTGGAAAATACATATATACAACTGATTTTATTGAATGTGCTTCTATTTGCGACGATTTATTGTAATTCTAACCTAACATTTTATATATACCTGCAATTTAGCTTTATATTTTTACAGAAAACACGCTGAAAACGTCGAAGAACTATTGATACTAGGTTTTGATTTAGAATGGACATTTAGTTTTCAAACTGGACCAGAAAAAACGGCCTTAATGCAGATATGTCCAAGTATTAATGAACATATTGTCTATTTATTTCAGCTAAGTGAGTTTAAAAAGCTTCCAGCAACTTTGACTAATTTAATATCTCACCCGAAAGTGCGTTTAGCTGGGGTTAATATCAGAAAGTAATTATTTAATTTATTATTTATTAATATATGTTGTTTAATATATGGTTATTGCAGTGATGTTCATAAACTCTGCCGCGATTTTACTGGAATTGAAAAAGATCCAATTTTAAATAACTGCGTTGATTCGAGAATACAAGCCCGAGAAATCACATCCATTACTGGATGGAGTATGGATAAACTTGTCAATCATTTCGTAAGACTTCCAGAATATATAAATCAAACGTTGTTTTAACATAAAACTTTTATTTTAGTTCGAAAAAAGTGTCGATAAAAATAAAAAAGTCCGCCATAGTAAATGGCATGTTTTACCACTATCGAAACAACAAAAATATTATGCAGCAACGGATGCTTATGTAAGCCTACTGTTGTATCAACATTTAAATAAATTAGAAAAAGAAGATTCGTTTGAAGCCGAAGATATAAACCCGTTAAAAGAATTACTTTAAGATTAATTTAGTATCGCTTTTATATGTAATTTTTAAGTTATAATGGATAAGTTAGTTAATGTTTTACATGTAGGAAAAATCTCTTATTTAAACGGATTGAAATTACAAAATTATATCGCTAATTTGCATCATCAAAAAAATTTAAATCATATTAAAGATACTTTACTTTTAATGGAACATCCACCGGTATATACTATAGGTATAAGAACTAAACAGTACAGCGAACAAGATGAAACACGACTTAAACAATTAGGTAATTACACCTAAAAATTAATTTAATAAGTTTTCTTTTAAAATATAATATTAACAGGAGCAGAATTTCATAAAACTAACCGTGGGGGTTTAATAACATTCCATGGACCTGGACAACTGGTAGTTTATCCAATTTTAAATTTAAAAAATTACAAACCAAGTATTAAATGGTATGTTAATCAAATCGAAAAAACAATTATAGATTTATGCGAAAATTATGGTATCACCGCTAATACGTCTCCAAATACCGGAGTTTGGGTTGGTGATAATAAAATATGCGCGATTGGTATGCATGCCAGCAGGTATAAACCAGTTTTCAATATGATAAATATGTATTAATTATGATTTATTTCAGATATGTAACAACACATGGACTTGCTTTAAATTGTAATATTGATTTAAATTGGTTTAATCATATAGTACCTTGCGGGATCGAGGGAAAAGGTGTTACCTCACTTACAAAAGAATTAAACCGAGATGTTTCTATAGAAGAAATTTCTCCTAAATTGTTAGAATCTTTTAGTAAAATATTTCATTGTACTTTTTGTAATTTCGCCGATAAACAAATCGATCAAATAATGCATGATTTATTATAATTTTTATGTTTTAACTGATTATGTACAAGTGTATCGTAAAAATATATATTTTAATTTTTTATTATGTTTATTTTTTTAATTAATTGAATTAGGATAGGAATTTTAGGTCAGGATAAATAATTACTAGCATTTAATTTATAATATTTTTTATCTTCATACATTAGATAACCATAGTTGTATGTAATATATTAACAATAAATACATTTTTAAAGGTTCTTACTCGTTTTGTGATTCCATTTCTTCATCTGGAACAACACTTATTATTTAAAAACAATTTAAAACTACTAATTTACAATATTTTTAATGTTTATCACGTATAAACAAGTTTAGAAGATTATGAATCACTCGTTATTCAAACTACTAGAAGTTACAAAATGGCGGTTGTACAATCTTAAAAAAAATAATTTTAAATGAATTTATGCATTTATTTTAATTAAATTATTGTTTTATATATTTTTAATAAAATATTTTCATAGTTAAATCGAAAATACGTTATATTATACATGTTTAAGCAACGAAATTAATAAATACAAACTTATTTTATATTTTTATGGAAAGTTCAGCGCCATTTGCAATTAATTCAAATATTATTTATCGAAATAATTTAAAATATAAATCAATTGATTTATTTAATATATACTTTTAAATGTTTTAATTAGGAAAATAATATATTTTTGCTGAAAATTGCAAATCATAATAAAAATAGGTCAAGGTAGAAATATAATTATTTTCCAGGGAAAAAAACTCAAATATATTAAAATATAACAATCTGTTAGATTAAATTAATTAAAATGTCAACATATTTTATGAGTTATCTCAACAAATTATTTATTTTATTAATCTAAAAGATTATATATTATTATAATATTTCAGTAAATGTTGCTAAATTTTGGCGATGACACCTTTACATTTAAATCTTGTTTTAACAGGTTATTTAGAATAAAAAAAAATGGGAAATTTTTGATCGTTTATTTTTTGTTATTTTGTTCATGATTTATTTATTTATTTAATCAAAACAATGTTATATAATAATAGATTTTTTTTTACTGTATATTTCATGAGAATATATTTTTTATTAAACGTTTTTTTATTTTTATTTTTAATTGGTGAGAGTCTATTAGTTCTTATTCTAATTTTTATTAGAATAATTAAGCTCTGCTACCACGTCAAGGTTGACTCTCTTCAGCAAGGAAAAATATTTTACAAAAAAACCTTTTTATTTATGACTGAGTTTTAATCACCTAAAAAGAAGAAATATGATTAGTACAAACAGAATAACAAAATAAAAAATCGTAAGCAAATTATAAAAAGCAAGCAAGCAAATTTTAAATGGCACTTGAAACAGAAAAATAATGATTAGTACATGGATAATTGTATGAAGAAATCGTTACCTTTTTCCTTTAATATGCTACTTTGTCGTCAATACAAAATTTTGATAATTTACTTAAAAATCCTACAATTTTGATAACGCCAGTACACGATAACAAAAAGGCCCTAGAATATGAACACAAAAGGAATCAATGCAAAACAAATCATTCCTCGCAGTACTATATTTGCTCGTCTTGTAAGACTAATTACGGTGCCCATACGTCCCAGCGCCCAATCTTGCCATACTGGTTTTTCATGCAGTTCCACCCTTAAGGTGCTCTGACAATGAAGGCTTCCCTACGCGCGCAACCCTCCAAATTTAAGCCAAAAAAAATTAGTTTTTTAAATTGCAAGACCGAAATAATTGATTAAAGAAGAAAATATAGTTCTTCTAAGTCCAAAAGTAACAATTAAATCAGAAATTTAATAAATGATGCCTCCAAATAAAATTTTAAAATATGGTTAGAGGTTACATAATGTATGAACTAGGGATGTTACGGAGCTTCGATTCCGATATGTCGGAACATCCGATTGTTATTACACCTCCAGTTCCGACTTCGGCTCCGAAATTTTTAAATCGGAGGTTTTAATCGGAGGTCTAATCTAAGACACTTTAAGAATTAGATTAAACGAAGACAAAGCTGCGAAGCTTTTGTTTATTAAATATAATATTCCACATTTAGAGTCAATTCATTTGATTTAATTTGCTAACTGTTATTGAAAATATGTTAATTTTGATTTTCCTCGCCTGTATAGAATTATTATTTTCTAATTAAAATTAAAAAGTTAAACTAAATATTGTTTTTATTTGCCCTTAAAACATATCTTTTCTGCCACCACCTGTGACACCGTCTCCGGCTTCGACTTCGGTTCCGATTCCGACTCCGATAAACCAAATTCAAAAACTCCGACTCCGACTTTGGTTCCGATAAAACCACCTCCGTTACATCCCTAATATGAACGAAACCAGTGGTCTCTAACAGCTTTCCGTTTCAAAAACAATCGTATATATTAAACGTAGGGCTCCTCACCCTTCAATCACCCAAAAAATGATTTGTACTATTAGCGTTCACTAATAAANTTGTTTTTAAATAAATTTACTTATTTTTATATATTTATTAAAAATATTTTTGTTTTTTCTGCAGTTATAATCTTAAAAAAAGTGTTTATTAACTTAAATTATAAACAAAATGGTAGAAAAACAATTGCAGATTAATTATTAATTTAAATACAATACATATGTATATTTATACATTAATTAGCAATTAAAAACGATATTATTCTAATTAATGATAATGATTAAAATAAATTATTTATAAAATTCTTGCACATTGAATGAATGAATGAATTATTTAATTTCACACATATTAGCTTCAAATATTAAAGCTATATCTCCAGAATATTTTCTTTCAATCAAAAGATTATTATTTTAAATAATCTAGAATTAATAAATTGGTGGTACTTACAAATATTTAATTAAATAAGCACGCAATTTTAAAAAATCCGGTAAAAACTAGTCTAGACAAAAAAATAAACATATTTCAAAATGCAATTCATAATATAAATATGAAAAATTTACAAATACAAAGTTCGCTAATAAATTCTTTAAAATTTCAGACATTTTTCCGTGATAATAAAAAGATTTAAACAAATAAAAAAAAATACAAAGTTTGAAATTTTTTTAAAATTTATTTATTATCTTCTTGAGATAGCGTGCAATGAACTTATATATGTATATGGCATAGTTTTTAATAAATATTTATTTTTTTATATAAATAAATATTAATAAAATATTGGTGAAACTGGCATATATAATTTTTTACGTAATTTCATTCAAGATTTAACTAGATTTTTACCTGTCAAAATCATGTTTTTGAGTGTTATAATATTTGCAATCATCTGCGAAAGAAATTCGGAGAAAGTGGGCTAATATTAATCTGGAAAAAACTGATTCAAAATAAACAATAATACTAAATATTTAAATAAAAACAAAATGACTAAGGCCCAAACAAGTTCTAGAAGTCTATACCCTTAAAAACATGATTATATATTTTATTTGGGCATGAAGATGCCCCCCTACGGGGGGCCAGTTATCTGCTTAATATTTTTGTTTTTAGTTATTTTGATTTCTTGTTTAATATATTTTTTATGAAGATAGTAAGTGGAACAGGTACAACTTACTGTCATTCAAAATTAACTAAATATATTTTAAAGTTGATGCTAATTAAAACAGTGTTATCTGCAAATCGATTTAACAAATAGTTTTTTGCGAATATCTTCGCAATTATCTATCAATTTAAAACATAAAATAATATGAAACCTGTTGGAAACTAAATAAATATTAAATAAAAATTCTGAACTAAATTCTTATGTCACAAGTATAAATATTATAAAATTTATTATTAAAAGTCGAAATTAAGTATAAACAAAATTTGGCTTGTATCCATAATATTTATATTTGACATAAATACAAATATAACACACAAAATCATGTCTTTATAATCTTCCGCGATTTATTTTGAAATCCCTTTCAATTTCAATAAAGAAAGCCAGCAATCTCTGTTGTACTTCACAATAAAAAATTACTCATAACGTACTTTCACTATATTATTAATATTATACACTTTTTTCAGAAGTATTTTTTACTAAAATTATAAATCAAAGCTTCAGAAATGCGTTTATCAAAACTAGTAAAAAGCAAATGAAGAAAATTTAGAAAAAGCTACCCATTATAAAGCTAAAAGGCTTAAAATTTGCTAAAACATTAGTAAATAAGATTAATAACTAATAGAAAAAGCATCAATTTCTTTATTTAATAATAAATATTTCTTTACATAACATCTTCCATTGAGGTAAGAATAAAATCTGAGAACAGACACAAGTTAACGTTTGTATTTATATGACGATCGGTCGGTAAGACACGCCTATATTAGATTTTTTTGTTTTTATTGGTTCGTATTTTGAAAAAAAGGCAGGGATTATTTTTAATTTTTAGTATAAATACATAAAAAAAAATTTTATTCTATCTATTAGTAATGAAGATAATGCAGTGTTAACATGTTGTGTATTTTATTTTGTGATTACCTAAATGTAAGTACTTATAATATTTATTTTTGGAAAGTTTTAAAAAGGGTTAAATTTAATAGAAACAATCTTAATTGACAATACAAATGATTACAAAACTATATTGCAACTAGACGCTAATAAGTTATAAACATTCTAATATAAAAACATATTTATATTTTTTAAATAAATAATATGAAATAAAAACCAAATTTAAATACAGTTATATTTAAATATTTAACACTTTACTAAATGTAAAAACTAAAAATATACAAAGTTTAAGTTTATATATAATTATAGAATAAATATTAATTTAAATATGTAAGTAAGTATATATAAATATTTTGTAATAATTATAATTTTAAAATAGCTTTTTTCTTTTGTTTGATACATAAATACGCAGTTTATATATTTATTGTTTTATCTTTTATAAGATAAATATCTTATTTATAATTATTATTTTTAATAATAATATATTATTAATATATAGGAAATGTCTGGCGCGTAAAACATGATCAAAGATCTTTTTAAATCTTAAATTAAATTAATAAATAATTTTTAAACGACTAACTAGTAGTTCTATCATAGTTAGCTTCAGTAATTAAAGCTATTTATTTATTACAAATCAAAATTATTATTATAAACATTTCTATATCTAGCTTCAAATAGCTTCAAAGTCTGAGAAGTATATACAGAATGTTTCAGAGCCATTTAAGATTACAAAGTGACCCATCCTCCGCCCAGGGGGAGGGGGTGGGTCATTATAGAAATTTAAAAATCCTTTTGGACATATTTTTTGGTTTCTGAATCCGTTTTGATTCTCGCGAGATCTCGCGGTTGTACGGGTGGTCTGGAACACCCTATATAAGGTAATAATTTTATATTTAGCTTCAACATTTAAAGTTTATTAATTAGATATCTCTAAAATTGAAGCTAACTACGAAATATCAAATTTATAAAGATAATGAATTGTTTTTTTTTTAATTTTTAAATCAAAATTATTGTTGGAAATACAAATGTTATTAAATTATTTAGCGTTAAATATATAAACTAACTACTGGTAGTAAATTCGTATAAGCTTCAGAATATGAAGCAGAAATGTATGTTTTGCACTATAATCTGTAGTTTTTTCGTTAGGCCCAAAATTTGAAAAGAAACAATACACATATCTTGAAATTTAGTTAACAGCAACATACAATAGTTTAATTTTTATTTTAAGTCGTTAAATGCAACTTTTATTAAAAATATTAATAAAAATTCCAGATTTATCTTTTCTTTAAACAATTTAAAGCTGAACTTATGAACTAAAACTTATATTTTGGGTTTTTACCAAAGTAAACAAATAAAAAAAATCATTTGAACAAAAGCCGACATTAAAACTCAAAAACAATTGTCAAAATAAACATTAATAACAACAATTCACGTTATAAAACAAATTTTATCACCATAGTAAATTTAAAATGATGTAATATTGCATTTAAAAAAAAATAAGGCCATTTTTTTTTTCGACAAAATCTCAACAGATAACTGTTGTTAATGTATAAAAACATTTTATTTTGATTAAAAAGTTAAATCGCAATTATATATGTAATAATATCACTTTTTAAAATTAGCATAGATATGTTATTAGCTAATATTTATCAATTATATTGATAGATTCTGTTAAACCCACTATTTAATTTCATTTGTTATTTATAATATAAAAAAACAATTGAACTATTTAAACAATTGACATTCGATTACAATCAACTGTCTCTTGTAATCTAAATACATATATTAAAACATGACATTCAACTTTTTTTTTTGAAATATATCACAACTTACAACTTATATTNAATTAATTTAATATTATTTTTATTTAATATATAATTACTAAAATTATGAAATATAGAACATTATTTTTTTTTCGTTATTTTACGTACAATTAAATGTATAAAAAAGACATTTTTTAATTTTAAAGAAAGTTAATTTTACTTTTACAATTATTGTTTCAATTTCAAGGCTTTTGTTTTAAATAGGAATAAAATTAATTGCAGAAATAATTAAAAGTTTGATTTTGAACTTGTAAAATAATAATTGGAAATTTTTAAATGTATTTATTGTTATTCAAATTTGTTTATTTTGTATATTTAGAATTTGATAAGAAATAAATAAGGAAAATATTAATTTATTTATAATTGTTAAAAAGTATATTTTGGATTTTGGTTCTCAGTTTTTTGTCTAGAGACGGTTTTTCGAAATATCTTTGAAAAGATTTAATTTCTTATAAAATTTTAAACGATTTAAAAAAAAAAAATACTAAAATTTTTACTAATTTACCTTATTTTTAACTTTTACAAATATTTTGGACAATAATAGAGACAGACAATCGTTCTATAAAAAATAGTAAGTTATTGCATGAGATATTTCTGCAGATTTTCCTTGGTTTTTTATTAGATATTTCTCGGAAAATAAAAAATAGAATAAATCTCGTTTTTTAGTAATTTATTATTCATAAAATTTCCTATCATTTGATGTAAAATTTATACCAAATAAAAAGTTAT
>NEEE01005501.1:6384-27447 GCA_002278615.1 Pogonus chalceus | reverse complement strand
TTCTGAAATTATATCATACAGACTTGTTGGTACATGAACTGGTTATGGCAAAATCTATTTATAGAACTCGCGTATATTTTTTTTTAAAAACAACGTATCTATGTACTTGTAATTACTATACTCGCCAAACTGGTCATTACAGGATTTTCATTTTTATTTTATTTTTTTGAGTACGGATCTGGTATTATATTTGCAGAACAGCTGATATTGGTATAACAGTGCTATGTATGAATATTAAAAAAGTTTTTTTTTATCTCAGGCTTTTGGGCATACCTTAAAAATTAAAATATATATTTAATTGTGCTTTTTAGCATTTAATTTCTTATTAAGTGACCTATCATTCGATATATAATTTATTCAATAAAAAAATTTAAAAGATTTAAAAAATGCTACAATTATATATATTAGTCCACCGATTTTTCTTATCTCACTTTTGTTGACTTTATCTTAGGAAATAATTTAGATAATCAATCACATATTTTTGTAATTAATTACTTATTAAATTACCTATCATTTGATGTATAACATATATTATTTTAAAAATCGATTAATTAAAAAAAAAAAAAACGTAAAATTATATTTTATAATTATTTTTCCTTGTGCATTATTTTCAAATATGTTCGAAAGTAAAACAGATAATAAGATGCACTTTTTAATAATTTATTGTATCGAAATATTTGACCTAAGATAAAAACAATGCCCTTTGACTTGTAATTAGTATTTGTTATAAAAATATATTAATTGTTGTTAAATATATCAATCTATAAATATTTTAAATATTAAATTTATATACATATGTATATTTAAAAAAAATATTTACAATAAGAAACTGCAATGTTCAGTTTTGCAATTAAAATAACAGAAATAACAAATGCATTTTGATAATCTAAGTGAACTATGGATAAACAAAATTTTCTATTCCGTTCTTGTTTATAATATATAATAAATATAATCCACTGGTCATCTAAAATAATAATTTATTTATAAACTTAAAATATGATAACATTGGCTACAAATAATATGAAACCTTCAACTTGAAAAATAAAAATAAGAAATTTTTTTAAATGTATGCCAAGTTTGATAATAATATTATTTTTTATTCCAGACAATATAAAACCGTGATAATGGGAACAAAAAAAGAAACAAATACAGACTTTGTACCGACTGTAACAACATTAAAATCAGACTTAAGTGAATCAAAATTAGATGATAAATTTATAGCTGATAGTAAAGTTACACCAAAGAGATTTTCACCACTTTTCCGACAAGTATGTTTGTTTTATTTTAGTTTATAGTGGTTATTTTATTTGATTTGATTTGCTTTAAAGTGGTTAGCGGCTGCTGGACCTATTATGGCGACTATTGGGTCTGGAATGACTTCAGGATATTCAGCGACGCTCTTACCACAATTGAAGATGGATAATTCGACAATAGTTATCGACGAAGAAATTTCTAGTTGGATTGGTAAGTTTAAATATTATGATACGTTAATATTAAAAATTTTAGCTTAATAGCGCAATTATTTCCAGAGTTTTCAGCAAAAATAAAAACCCTTTATGTATAAACATCCTATTTTACCAAAATTAAACTTATTTATCGATATTTTTTTTTAAAATAAAGAATATAATTTCTTATTTTTAATCCTTAATTACTCTTTATTATTTACTAAGATATTCGCAAATATTTATCGATTTATAACATAAATTGATAGACAATATTAAGTTAATATTCAGAGTTTCAGATTAATAGATTTGCCGAAATATTCCACGCAAATTTCGCAATTATTTTTGCAAAACCTTCCTATCTTTTGCATATTTTTATCTCATTAATAAGTAGGGAATATTATAAAACGTAAGATTTATTATTTGCCGAGATATTTACCAAAAATTAAAACGCGCAAAATTTACAAAAAACCTTGATGTATAACCTTTTGATAAAATTTCCAAAATTAGTCAATTTTTTATACTAGAAATAACATTAGATAACTCTAAAACTAAAGTATAAAATTTCTCAGAAAACCGACTTCAAATATTTGGCATTTAAATTCTAAAAAAACCCGGTTCTTAAGTTGTACTAACACAAAACTTATCAAAATATGTTATTTTGTTACAAAACGAACAACAAAAACAACAACAAATAAAACTTATAATTTATGATACATATCTGAGAAAACATATAAATATTTTAATTTATATTTAAAACAATGTATTTATTAAACTAATTAAAAATTATGCTAGAATAGTTAGCAATAATTAAGTATATTACGTAATAATTTTTCTTTGTTTAATTGTATTTCTTTATTAACAATATTCAACAATAGTTTTAAGATCCTTCCGTAATTAATAATAATAAATTCAAAACCAGTTTTAAAACTTCGTTAAAAAAATCTTGATTAAAATAAACGAACGGTTTTTTGACCCAGAATCAATAAATTATTTGCAAAAAAAACTTTAAATTAATGCAGAGATATGATTGTCGTGGCAATGAAATAAAAAATATTTCAGTTGCAATTTTTCCTGGTTTATTAACAGTTTTATTTCTATTGGATGTTAATATTAATATTTTTGGAGTTAGCTTTTATATTTGAAGCTTCCTGGTATTGTAACTCATTCCGTTTTAAGTTTGTGCATATACAACCAATTTTGATTTGAATATTTTCAATTCAGATATAATTCTGAAGCTATAAATTGAAATATAAATCAAATATAGATTCTATAATCTATATAAATAGTACAAAATACAATTCTGTATAACTTGTTAATGGGATTCAAATAAAATGAAATAAATTGAAATTTTATGCGTATCACATAATTGTCAAGTACTTATCTTACATGTGTTTGTGTAGTTAACTTTCACATAAGTCTAGCAATTTATAATTTATAAGTTTGTAATTTTTCTATTTGTCTATTCGTTCGTTTCTTCTTTGTAGACACGTTGACATCACAAGTTATTTCGTCATATTCGAGTGTTGTCGAAAATATTTACATCATAATGATACTTTCTTTCTGGACTAAGTAAGATTGTCGCTATTCGCGATATTGTTGTAATCATTTAAAATACNAAAAAAAGTCCAGATTCTTAAGGGAATCAAGCAAAAAAAAGATTCTCACAACAATATATATTTAAATAAATTAATTTATTAGATTTTTCACACTAATTAAACTATATTTAAATTATTCTAATATATTATTGAATAATTATATTTTTTATTAATCCGAATATTTAAAATTAAACAATAGATGGGTCATTAATTTTATATTGTTATCAATATCAAAGTTAAATTAAATATTTAAACAACAAAAAAAACTATTTTAAATAAATATTAAAACTTCGTATCAAATGACCTATGTAAAACAATTGCGGAAAACGAAGAAGTCTACCTTAAAATATTTTTTTTTATGTATAATTTCACATACTTTCTAGATAATATAATATTACAGATGTACCTACATATATAAATATATATTTCCTAGTATATTAATATTATATAAGAAATTGTAAAATATGTTGACATATCGTCACGAGAAAAAAAAAATGCAATATTTTTTTTGAGATAATAAAGTAAATGCCCTTGGGCTTAAATCATATGATATGTATTTTTTTTTAATCTTGACATTTAATTTGTAATATTTATGTATCAGTTAATTAAAATATTTATTGTTTGTTATAACAAAAACAATATTTGACAGATAAAGCTACTATTTACGCCATTTTATTAAAATTTAATACGTTTTCTTGCATTTTAAATAATAATAATTAAATTTTTTCACCCAGTAGCTTCATATTTTATTATCACGATAAAACTACATGATAACAAGATTAAATTTTTAAATAAAATCTATTTAACCTATTTAAACAAATGGATTTTTTAACCAATTTAATTAGAATTTTATTTATACAAGAATTAAGATACTTAAAACACGTTTCGCAAGATTTCTGATGGTATTTGCGTAATTAGCTTCAACATTTGAAGCTACTTATTGGTAGAAATGTTCAATAAGCTTTAAAGTAACAACTGGTGACTTAAAATATTAAAGTTGAGTTTTTAAATAAGCAATTTAATAAAATGGTTTTTTCCGTTTCCTGAAACAAACAAAAATATTTATATTTAAATAAGTTTAGTGAAACGGTTAATTAAACATATTTTTATCTTCAGACGTGTTAATTGTAAATATTTATTAAATTTTAATTAAGAACTTATAAATAAATAGAAGTAATTCTGGTTAAAATAATTACAGAACTAGAAAATTATATTTATAATGTAATACAAATATCTGTGGAATTACTAGAAAGTATAAGTTGTTTATTAAATTCTATCTTAAAAAATATACTTATATATAAACATATTTTTTGCGGAAAATATGTATTTTAAATAAAAATATTTACATATTATATATAAATAAGAAGAACAATGACATTTATTTATTTTTGTATGTAAATATAGCAATATATTAGTCTGGCTGGCTTCCAGGTTAAATAAATAAATAAATAAATATATTTTTATGTTGTGTTTTAAATATTTTAATTGTTTTTAATGAATTAATAGTAGTGTAGCTTTAAATGCTGAAGCTGTACGTTCATTATATTGTTATTAATGCTTTAAACTGAAATTTTGGTTTGAAATGAACTATTTTTTTAGATTATTTTTTAACTTTTATCTATTTTTCTTGTTTCAGCATCTCTTGCAGCCTTGCCAATGGCTTTTGGTTGCATTTTAGCTGGATGGTTAATTGAGTATTACGGAAGAAGAGCAACACATTTTATTGTTTCAATTCCGTTTGTTGCTGGTTGGATTTTAATAAGTTTTTCGACGAATTTATTTATGCTTCTTGTTGGTAGATTTATTACTGGATTTTGTGTTGGAATTTTAGGGCCTACATGTGCAATTTACATTGGTAATTATTTTATAATAAATGAATTAAAATTAGCTTCAAATGCTGAAGCTAACACTAGCGCGCTGCCACCAATTAATTTGGTTGGCTATAATTCACAAGTTTAAATAATTTCGGTTTAAGTTCTTTTAATTTCGTATTTAGCTTCACTATTTGAAGCTATGTATTTGTTTTTTTATTTGAAGTGATTAATAATTAGCTCAAAGTTCTAAAGTTAACTAATCAAATAAAATTATTTAAAATAAATCGTTGAAATAACTTTCATATACAACAAGTATTAGTAATTCATTATTAACTTCAGAATTTGAAGCTATACATTTATTTTTAATTTAAAATGAGTAACAGTTAGCTCGAAATTCTAAAGCTAACTAGTTCAATACTAGCATTTTTTTAAATTCTATTCAAATCATTTAAAATTAAATATCTAATAACTAAACAAATCATCTAGACAAACAACAATTATTGATAGCTTCAAAATTAGCTTCCACAATTGAAGCTATGTAATATTACTATAATTTTTAGCTTATTTAATTTTTTTTCAGGTGAAATATCCGACCCAAAATATCGGGGTATACTATTAGCTGCAGTATCATTAGCTATATCAATAGGACTTTTTGCAGCTCATTTATTAGGAACATTCCTAAGCTGGCAGCTAACTGCATCCTTATGCGCCCTATTCCCATTAGCTTGCTATGTCCTGGTATTTTTAGTTCCTGAAACACCATCCTGGCTCGCGAAAAAAGATCGCCTAGAAGAAGCCGAAGCCTCTTTTAAGTAAGTAAAGAAACAAAAACGACTGAAAACCAGAAAATTCAACACATCTCAATTTTTCTAGATGGTTACGCGGTTGCGACCCAGAAGCTTTAGAAGAATTAAACGCTCTGCTTCGCAGACAACGTGAAATGAAAGACGAAGCAAACACGATAAAACCTGCGAGCTTAAAAGAACAAATGAGCCGTCCGGAATTCTGGAAACCATTGTTGATAATTAATTTATATTTTTTTACAACGCAATTTTCTGGTGTGAACGCCGTGGCTTTTTATTCTGTTTCAATTATGCAAGATACAGTCGGAGAAGGAATTAATGAGTATTTAGCGATGATGATTATTGATACAATTCGATTAGTTATGAGCGTTGCCGCTTGTATTTTAACGAAAAGTTATGGACGACGACCATTAACTCTTGTTAGTGGGTTAGGGACAGCTGCAAGTTTAATTGCATTGGCTGCGAACTCGCATTTAGCTGGACAACATGCTTGGTTCGCGATGACTTCTTTAGTTGGTTATATAACTTTCGTTAGCATCGGTTTAGTTCCTTTACCATGGGCTTTAACAGGCGAGGTCTTCCCGCTAGCAGTTAGAGGGATCGGAAGTGGTCTTACCACAGCAATGGCTTTCATAGCGTTCTTTATTGTTGTTAAAACATGTCCAATAATGTTCCGAGATTTAGGATCTGGCGGAACATTTTTCTTTTACGGTTCTATATGTTTAGCAGGGACCATCATTTTATATTTCTTCCTTCCCGAAACAAGAAATAAAACCTTACAAGAAATAGAAGAACATTTTGCGTCTAGCAAAAAAACAAATAAAAACGAAGAAACCGCGTGATACTGTGACAGTATTTTAATTATAATTTTAATGGACATTAAACGCAAAAATTATTTTTTAATTTTAATTACCGCATTCAGTATCGATAATGCTATTTATTACCTAAGCAATATTTTTATGTATATATTTATATGAATAAATAAGTATTTAATTATGAAATGACCGCTCTTAACATAACCTTACAATTTATTTAATTTTTATTTTAATTTCTTACAAAAATATATGTATTATATAAGATAAAATGCCTAAATTTATATTAAATAATATGTTTCCTGTTGTTTTGAATAGTTTAAATTGATTTCTATTGAGAAATTCATATTTAATTGATTATATATCTAATTATTCATTCGTTCTAAATTATATTAATTACGTAATAAAATTGAAGTTCATAAATATCAATAATTTATTGATAATTCCGTCGATTAAATAAGAGTTGGCATATGTGAAGTTTGTAAGTGCAAACAAACCTTAAGTTAGGAAAGTAAATAAAATGTAAAATTATCTAATTTATGCAGTAATTAATAAAATTCAGTAGTTCATATAAAATTATAATAATGACTGTCATAGCTATAATATCCAGATTAACAAGGAAGTCATCTGTACGTGTATTAAAAGGTAGGAATATATTTAGCACAATATTTCTAGGTTAGCTCTCCGCGTTTACTTCTTTTGACATAGCATGAAAATGATTGATGATTAAATTGTTTGAAATTATTGAATAAATACGTCATTACAAAATCGAAATGTCTTTCATTAAAGACTTGTAATATTTGTATCTCCCGGTAAATAAAATAACGTACTTCTGTCGGGTATTACAACATAAATTTAATTACGTCGCGATATAAAAATGTCTCAGCTACAAGAATTACCTACAGCTCAACTAGCAACTGATCTAGTTAATCAAATAACTACTCTAATAGCAGAAAATAAACTTAAAGAAGCTATCTCAGCTATAAACGATAATAAATACAATTCATGTTTAAAAGAAAACTGCTGGGACCTTATCCCAGTTATAACAAAACATTTAAACGAAGAAACAAATAATAAAACTCCAGAATTATTCGATTGTTGTGAACAATTATTATTAGTTGTTGCTGAAAAGTCCAACCCAGAAGAAGCATTACTTGAGTTCATCGAACAAGCTGAACTATCAAAAGAAGATGTTAAATTTTTCGCTATTTTAAAATCATTACAAAAAACTTTATTAAAATTAACTTCAAAACGTGGACGATCATTAGAATGGAGTTTTAATACAATTCAAGCTCATATCGCCGAACTTCCATTACCTGGAGAATATAATTTAGAAAATGAAGAAAAACTTCTTCACGATGCAGATGATTCAGTCCAACGAATTACGTTATTCTACACGGAGTTACTTCCATTTTATAAACCATTTATCGACGAAGTTACATCGAATTGTGTTACAAGTGAATTAAAACAACGGCGCGATTTAATAACTTGTTTTATGTTGCAATTGCTTGGAAAACCTTTAGCTTGTTTAGATTTAGAAAATGATATTCAAACTAAAAGTCGGGCCCGAATTTGCGCTGAAAAAATACTATCATATTTAAGTGAATTAGTCGGAGATTGTTTCAAATTTTTGGAATATATTAACGATAGGCGTAAAGTCGTCCGGAATGATAAACTAGGTGTTATGGAAGATTCTGTTAACGATGTATTCGCTTGTGAGGAAAAAACACCAATGTTATGTCTAGGTGTTTATTATTACCTAATTTTATCGGAAAATATTCAATATAAAACTATTCCAGTTGTTTATGATTCATTATATGTATTTCAATCGATTTTCCGAACAGTTGCGGATTTATTATCATATTCCGAACAGTTTATTACAAGAAAAGGTCTTTTATTAGCACACGCGTTAATTTGTAGCGGAATGATAACTACATTCCCATACGAAATTTTAGATTCAACTGCTCATTGTTTATTCTGCAAAAATTTAACAAATATCATCATATATTCCGATATAAAACAATACCGCGAGTTAGGTATTAAAATATTCAAAACATATATATTTAAATTCGATTTAAAAGGGCGTTATTTATTAATTTCTAACTTAATGGAAACTGTAAAACATGTTAACACTCGCGGTTATTTAATTTCGCAATATAAAGATATGATTCGGGAGGTTTTTACCAAAGATGAGAATAAAATACCGGAATATTTTAGTGGACAAAAATTGTTTAAAATGTTGAAGACTTTTACGCATTTGCCGGAAGGCCAGGAATCTGATTTAATGGAGTTAGGGGATCAAATTATAACCTCGATTAATTTATTAATTTATCTCGCGATTCGTGATAAATATAACGCGACTGGGGTTTGGAATTATTTTGAATCGTTTGATAAAACGTTTTTTAAACCTTTGAAAGAGGGTATTATTATTTCGAAGGCTCATTATGAGTTAAAAATGAAAGAAATTAAAAATGAGAAAGGGCAAGGGGATAATGCTGATTCGAAATGTTCTGTTAGTATAAAAGGGCATCATTTACCGGGTATGTCTAAGGAGGATCAAACTGCAGTTATACAATCGGCTTTAAATAGTTTTGAAGCTTTGGAAATGTTATTAGCACGATTGAAGGAAATTATTGATGAAGGACCTGCTATTAATATTTAAATAATTGTTTTTTTCAAGCTATTCATGTAGTTTCTGGTATTTATATTGTGAAAAAATTATTGTATGTACATTTCTATGTGAATATATGTATTTATGAAATAAAATTGAATGCAACTGATTATATTTTATAAAATTACTCAATCAAAAGTAAAAAATCGTATAAACTTAAAGCGAAAACATCTTATCAAACTAATGTTTTGATAAACTTCAGCCTTTTGGTTTTGTTAACTTAATTAATACATAAAATTCATGTTTTTAAGCGCATTTAAGCCATTCTTACTAGTTTTGGTCTTACTTTTATGAGTATAGATGAAGCCTGCTTTTATCTTATTAGTAGTATTGCATTATAAAATGGCTTTTATTGATAATTTTTTCAATTTCTAAGTATAATTTGACCTTTTTTAAACAAAAATTTACTAAATGTTGTTTATCAATGGATATTTGTTAACTTTGTTGACCCATTTTCAATTTACCAAAAGTATTTTAAGTATTTAAATACTCCAAGCATCTATGAAAAAATACTTAAACTGTACGAGTTTTATTTTGTTGCTGTTCATATCAAGTGTAATTTAAATTATTTTGTTACTTATTACCAATATTTATGTTAAATTTGAAATAAACCGCTCGTTTAGTATTAAATAATTTTATTTGGACTTTAAGCCATTATTTAACATTACGTTATGTTAAAAATAATCGTTATCAATAGTATCAAAACTAAATTAATTGCAGATCGACAAATATCAATATTATCTCATCGTTTTTTATGCGATACTGCAAATAAAAAATCTACTAATGGACAACAGTCAGATGAACATTACGATGAAACTATTCAAAATAAAATTCTTAGCGCATCTTTATCATTCGTGCCTATGTATGGTTGGTCTCAAGACGCTATAGCAAAAGGCGCTGAATCTATAGGATATCCAGGCATCACCCATGGAATCTTTCCAAAAGGTGGTGGAGATCTTGTTAGTTATTTTTATAAAGATTGTAACGCAAAACTTGCGCAACAATTAAAACAGGTATTATACTTATATAGTTAAGTTTGTATAGATATTTTTGGATTGAAATGTTTTATAGGAAGTAGAAACAAGAAAACATGTAGTTCCGAAACAATTTATAACATGGGCTATTGAACAAAGACTTCGTTTAATAATACCATATAAATCAAAATGGCCGCAAGCTCTTGCTATTATGGCGTTACCACCAAATGTAACAACTAGTTTATCCAATTTATTAACCACTGTTGATGATATTTTATATTATTCCGGTGACCGTTCAGTTAATGTACGTTTAACTCATAAAATAAAACCATCAAACATTAAAATAAATGTATTTTATTATAGTTTAAATGGTACACCAGACGCTTAGCTATAGGTGGTTTATATAAATCAACAGAACTTATATTTATCGAAGATAATTCGCCCGATTATAAGCGAACTTGGGATTTTCTAGCTGGACGGGCTGATGAAATCTTCGAGCTCCAGGAAATTTTAAAGAAGGTCGAACCAGCTGCAGAAGTTGCTACGCAGACCTTAAACTCTGGCTTTATTACGGTGAGTCAAACAAATTTTACGCTAAAAAGTTCGGGAATAGTTATACATGCACTAATAAATTAAAAATGTTGTTGAATGTTCATTTACAGGTAAAAAATATGCTGGGAGTAAACTGGAATAGATAACAAAAAGAGTAGGTAATATTCTAGATAACTTAAATAAGTTTAAAATAAATTCAAGTGTATATTAATATTATATAATATATATTTGACCATAATTTCAAATGCATTTTATTTTTTAACGAATATAATTCAACATATTGATACAACTATTAATATACTTATATATTAATTTAATTTAACAGTCTCGGTATATGTATAGTTACAGATTTAAAAAATCATTTTTGTGCGTTTCGGTTATTAAATCACATGATGAAAAGTGTATATTAATGCTTTAAGGTTTTTATATATAAACTAAATAACTTACATCTCACTAATATGTCGCCATTTTTGTCATTGTTTATATTTTATATGTATGTGTACACAAATATGTAAAAAATTCAAGTTTTATACAAGGTATATTTCAACGAAACACATAAATTCAATAAGACTAGAGTACAAATTTTTATATAATATGTTACAGTACTCTAAATAGATATATTACTCAGTAAAACGTCCATTTCAATTCAAGTTATATAATTTTTTATTTGTACTGTATTTTTTAAAGTGATTTCACTGGATTTATAATATTGCACACTAATTTATTCATGAATTAGACGTTTTACTTTTTAATATATAAGATTTTTCGATTACGCTTAAATTAAATATAATTACACACCAAAGACAAAACTTCGTAAAACGAAACTTAAATAATATAATGAATTATATAATTAATAATGTCCTTCTTCAATATATCCTTTAATTGGTTTAGGAAGAGGTAATTTTTGTATATTATCAAATCTAGTGTTCTGTCGAATAACAAATCGACATAAATATTGCAATGACCGGACTTGCATAAACCTGGATAATGGTTTTATAAGTCGCACAGGGAAGGCTGGCTGTGTAGGTGATCTTGGTCTAGAGTAACAATAAACCGCTTCGCGGGAATAGGCCATCGAATGATTTATCAATTCAGCTATTGATGGAAAACCATCTTGGGCATAAAAACTAAACATACCATAACTATACTCAATACGCGTGTGTAATGTTCTACCAGAACTACGAAAACTAACACTCAGTAAATAATTATCCGACGATGAATCCCTAACTAAAAACGCTCCATCAGGCTGGCCATGAAGTTTCTCCTCAGCTTCCTGGCGTGTCACAGGTCCCCAATACCATCCCTCATGCGCTAGACTCTTCAATTCCAGAATTAAACCCCGTCCGACGTTCGGTTCCACCGTTAATTGCAAGGAATTCGTTGAAATCAACGGGGAATCTTCTGGAGCAACGCTTGCTTCCATCGGGAATAACACTAGATCAGCTGGACGATTTTTACGATCGCGTGGAGGTACTTCAGGTGCGTAATCATCGTTATTACTAAGCAGGTAAACAGATGAGACATCTGGAACACGGGGCATTACTGATGATATTTTATCACAGTTTGAACGCGCGCATAAACAAATTGTTTGTGATGAAAAACCACGGCTTGTTGATTGATCGGATGTATCTGTTGATTTCACTTTTTGTTTTGATCTACAGATTAATAATGATTCTTTTAATTGCATTTTTTTCTTAAGGTTTTTGAAAATGTTTTTTCGACCTTTTTCATGTTGCACCCTTTGACATAAGCATTCATTTACAACTTGACCGTTTGTTAATGATGTATTTTCGTTTATAACAGATGCAGATGTATCATTTGATTGAATCGAAGATGTTTTACGGACTAATGACTTACGGAAATAAGAAAGGCTTAGTTTTCTTTCATTTAAATTATTTTTCGTATCCATATTGATAACACTTTTAGTTATATATGCACTGCATTTATTATCTTAAGGTGTGGTTTAATGAAATTATCTTAGTTATCATTATATATTTAGCTACAAACGTCATAATAATATCTTGTCATTCTAATAAAAATTTACCACTTATAAATCTGATTCACAAAATGTCAAATTTTAATAATGAACTTTCCTATAGTAAACTATATGCTTATTACATACTTAAATTAAAAACTGCAGTTTAGTTTGTTATAAATTAAATTTATTAAATCAACGTTATTAATTAGATAAATTTAAATAATTATACAGCGTTATATCAGTTTTCTTTTAAGTATTAAATAAATAATAATAAGATTATCAATATAGATTACAATACAATGAATATAAAATACAATAAATTAAAGATAATATTCATTTTGTAACGTATTATCATTATCAGAAGGTTTATCTTATAGAACTATCACCTGTTTTTCAAGATGAGCATAGCTACAAATGTCTTGAAAATAAGAAATATTTGAAATGTTTTAAATTAAATTTTTTTTTTCTGAAATTGAATAATAATCAAATTATTTCATATTACAAATAACTGCCATAATATGTAGGTAGAATAAATAAATAATAATATTTTATGTTGTTCAATAAAATATTAATAGAGGGCAGATTAGTTGGTTTTTAAAATATTGTGATCTGTATGTCAAAATGGTGTATCATTCGAAGGCATAATAAATTTTATATAAAACTTGAAATGTTTTGAAACTTCTTTTATAAAGGTTTGCTGCTTTAGTTTACTTAATGCATCTAAAATACAATCAGCAAACAGCATTTAAGGGTTTCATTGATTGTAACTTGAATGTTTGACGTTTGTAAAATGCAACATTAACTGTATCATTTAAGTCCTTTATTACCAAACCAAACATCCTGAAACTTTATTTTCATCCATAAATACAATATTATAACATTAAGTTGAAATCCAGTTTATTCCTGTGTGGTCTAGAATTGAATTTGTAACCAACAAGTTTGACACCTTCTGTTATATTCACTTTCAGAATGTCAAATACTTCTGATTCTCATTCAATAAAATGACAGAAACAGAGGCTCAAGCTCATGAATTGGTGCGAAGAAAAGAGTGGGTGCGAGCCGTAGAACTTTATGATCAATTACTTAGTAGTGGTTTAAATAAACAATTTACAAAAGAACGTATTGTTGCGTGTCTTCTTGGACGTTCCGAGTGTTGTTTAGAACTTGGCAGACATGAAGCAGTCGTTTCCGATTGCAGGCGTATTATAAAATTGCTTGCAGATGGAAACGAGAACAATACTGGTGTTAGAGCTCGACGTCGACTTGTACATGCATTGTTCTCTCTGCGTAGATTTTCAGGTTTGTTAATTTACATCAAAATACTCACTAAACATATACATCCAACTAAATTTCGTACTAAAACAAATTTTAGAAGCAGAGATGGCAACCAGAGAATGGTTATCCCAAAGTGATGGTGTCCAAAACAATCCAGAAGCACTAAAAATGTTAGAAAATCTACGTTCTGTGTTTCAAATGGCTAATTCACAAAAAGGTAGTTCCAAACAACAACAACTAGAAGAAGAACTAGTGTCCCTTGAACGTCGCTTCGAATCATGGACAGGTTTAAGTAAAACACAATTTGGAAATGGTCTCGATAAAGATTTATTAAATTTAGGGATAGATGGCCAAGCTGTATGTACGTATTGCAGTCTTACTTTCCGGGATCGAATTGAACTGCGATCACACTGCCAAACGGAAAGTCATCAACAAATGATTATGTCCGATGAAGGTCGCGATTGGAAGTGGAGACCACCACCACGTGGATTCTCCTCCGATGTATACTCTCCGTGTGAAAGTTGGGCTGAAATCGGCTCCTGCAGATACGGTGCACAGTGCGTTGAAGCTCACGGCCCTGAAGAACTAGCCGAATGGAAGGAACGATTTGAATATCGTCGAATGAAACTCCAACGAGCTTGTGAAAAAGAATTATATGGAAAATCCTACACGGAGCAACTTCTAGAGCGATGGGTGCAAGCACCAAGTCCTGAACGCGTCATGAAAGAAAAATTGGACGGCGTTGAAGATGATTGTTGCGGGGATTTAGTAACTACTATGTCTTCCAAACATAGTAAACGCGATTGGACTTTCGTGCTTCGCACTCAAAAACCAATCAATGCCGTTGCATTGCTCCAAGATGCACATAGAAATCATTTCAGCTTGAAACAAGTTATAACAGGCTGTGGAAATGATTTTGATAAACCAGTTGAATTAAAAAACGACCAAGAATGGTTATCATCGGAAAATAATTATCAAATAGATGATGGAAAAATATTCGAGCATAAAATAACAGTATCATTTCAAACAGATATTTATGGTACTTTTCGACAGTCAGTTGTTTTCGATTTAGGATCAGAACCTGTTCTTGTGAAACACTTATGCGTTGATGTTCTTCCAGTAACAGATGCCGATAAAATAAAAGAAATAAAGAAAGAAATCATTGTTTCAAGTGCTGAACGATGGGATTGTGAAAATGCTGAAATAGTTGCATTTTCATCACCTGTGCCACCGATGATTGCAACGCCAGTTGCTCAAGCGAAGGATAGTGAATGGGAACGCGATTTATTGAACGCTTATCCATGTCCTAGAGCTGACACCTTCACGTTAACACATTCAACTGTCGCAGAAAAACGTTTAACAAGAAATAATTACCGAGCTAGAATGCATGAGCTTCTATGCGTCGAAGAAATGGCTCGTTATGAGCAAGTTGCTCGTTATAATTTAACCGCGAAATTGCATGTAACCTACAGTTACTTACTTGCACCCAATGGTATTGCAACAAGTACCGCCAAATATTCGCATTCAGGTGAATTATTCGCGTTAATGAGTCTTGGAAAGGATATTTCCGAAGATACATCAGCAGGACGCTTAATTCTAAACAATTGCACTACAGTTTTTATCGCCGCCGAAGGCGGCTCTAAACATCTGAACGAAACAAAACATAAACGAAAAGTCTACGAAGCGTTAATCGAAGATAAAGGAAAAAATATGATATATTTACGATTACCAGCGTCATGTGTGAAAGATTTAAACTTAAAATCAGATACAGATTTTTCCGCTGAAGTACAGTTTCAGTTGAATAGGATACCATATTGTGAATGGCATTACGCAATTGATAAAATCGCTGATTTTCGAATTATCTTCCCGGATACATATTTAGAACCGAATATACCGTGGACACCGCAAAGACAATGGTCGGATATTTTAGATGTGCGATTAAATTTAAAACAAAAAGAAGCTGTTGTTGCTATAACAACGCCTACGAATGTACCTCTTCCACCTATTTTAATAATAGGGCCGTTTGGTACTGGGAAAACGTATACTTTAGCGCAGGCTATTAAGCAATTGTTGCTGCAATCTAATACTAGAATATTAATTTGTACGCATTCTAATTCTGCTGCTGATTTGTATATCAAGGATTATTTACATCCATATGTTGAAGCCGGACATGAAGAAGCTCGGCCTCTAAGGGTGTATTATCATAAGAGATGGGTTGCCACCGTTAATCAAATCGTTCAGAAGGTAAGAGTTATATATTTGGGTTTATTACCATTACTACTAACTAACTTATGTAGTTTGAATTTATGTTACTAACCTTACATTTTTATGTGTTTTATATTTTAGAACAACTTATATTTATTTATATATGTTGTTTTGAAATAAATCACTTAGTTTGTTTCAAATATATGTTCATTGCATGCATTGCGAGCTTTGAGCTCTACTCCCAGTGCAGAATTTATGTATAAGCTACACAAGCTATTAGCTTAAGACCCTCACTTTCTTGAGGGCTCCATATCTCAAATAGCTTAGGGCCTTATCAAGTCTAAATCCAGCCCTGTCTATCCCTCATGGTTTTTCCATAAAACAAACGAAATATTTTTTTTNTTTTTTTTGTTTAAAGACAATTTATAGTAGTTTCTTAAATGTGTAAAAAATTTCAGCTTAATCGATCATAAGTTTTTTGAGTTATCGCTAACGGCAATTTGAGAAAAACGCGTTTAAAGTTTAGGTAGCGCTCAAACGCCAAGCGTAAAGGTCTCAGCTTTAAAAGCTATAACATCAAAAGTACTTTAAATTTTGTTTTAATATTTTCACTAGATATTCTTAAGATGTTAAACTAACATTATATGAAAGAAAAACAAATATTTTTCATGGTTCTAAAGGTGATTCTTGCTCTTAATAACATAACACTCAATTTGTTCCAAATAATTTATTATTTTATAAATTATTTGGAATTAAACTGCGTGTTTTGTTATGAAATATATTTCGCTATTCAAATATGCAACATACAAAAGTTCTTATACTTTAGCAGCGCATTTTATAAATATTTACTACAAGTATAAGTACTTATTATATTTTTGACGACGATCAAAAAGCCTAAATATTTATGATAAACAACAAACTAAGTGATTTATTCAATTATTTATTTTTAAAACTTTATTTTAAATAATATTTATTATTTATTTATTGACTGTATAATGAATAAGTCGTGCTTGATATGTATATTAACAAAAGATACGAAATATTTTTTGCGTAACTACTATTCCATTCAAATAACAGAGAGAATAATTATTACGTATATAACTAATAGGTGTATGTCATCGTTACAATTATTGATTAATTTGGATAATAGTATTTAAGTCGGTTTTTTAAAGCGTGTTTAAAAGTGTTATTTTAATCGGTGACGGTAATAAACCCAAAGTAATGAAAATAAACATAAAATAAAATATTTTGTTTTGGTTTGCAGTATTGTTTAATAGATTTAAACGGTGGAGTCCGAAATTTCCGTGTTCCAACATTAGAAGATATACTAAAACATCGTATTGTAGTTGTAACATTATCAATATCAATGTATCTGTCAACAATGGGGCTTCCGAAAGGTCATTTCACTCATATCCTTCTAGACGAAGCTGCTCAGGCAATGGAATGCGAAGCTATAATGCCCCTCGCGTTAGCTGATCAAAATACAAGAATAGTATTAGCCGGTGATCACATGCAATTAAGTCCCGAACTATTTTCCCAATTCGCGAAAGAAAGGAATTTGCATGTTTCCTTGTTAGAACGTCTATATGATCATTATCCTAGTTCCTTCCCTTGTAAAATACTTTTATGCGAAAATTACCGAGCCCATGAAGCTATTATTCATTTCACATCCGAATTATTTTACGATCAAAAGTTAATTTCAAGTGGTAAACAACCAAGACACGATAAATTTTATCCGTTAACATTTTTCACAACTCGTGGTGAAGATGTTCAAGATCAGAATTCCACCGCTTTTTATAATAACTCAGAAGTGTATGAAGTTGTCGAACGTGTGTGTGAATTAAAAAAGAAGTGGCCAACTTCCTGGGGTAAAATGGATGACCAATCCATCGGGATTATGACTCCGTATGCCGATCAAGTTTTCCGGATTCGTTCCGAGTTGCGGAAACGTCGGATGGGCGGGATATCCGTTGAAAGAGTTTTAAATGTTCAAGGTAAACAATTTAGAGCTATATTTTTATCGACTGTTAGAACTCGTAGAACCTGTAACGGTTCGAAATCGGGTGATGAAGTTGATTATGGGTTTTTATCTAATTCGAAACTTTTAAATACCGCGATCACACGAGCACAAAGTTTAGTTGCTGTTGTTGGGGATCCAGTTGCGTTATGTTCGATTGGACGATGCCGAAAAGTATGGGAACGGTTCATTGAAATATGTAATTTAAATAAAAGTCTTTTTGGTATAACTTGGTCACTTCTACGAAGTCAACTCGACGGGGTCGAGTTAAAGAAAACATACGTTTTAAATCCTTTAGCACCTGAATTTATTCCTCGACAATTTCAAGCGGAATCTTACATAAAAATGCCCCCTGTTATACAGTATAGCAATCCGAATGTTCCAACAACTTTAAATCAAATAAATGCGGCCGCACGATTTACTAACCCACCTCCTCAGACAGTACCACCATTTTCAGGACCTCCAGCGCCAATTTACCCTGTTCCTCAGATGTATTTTATTCCAGCTGGACAACCTCATTTCATCCCTCAAAATCAACCTCCTCCTCAAATATTCCCAATCCGTCCACCAGGCCCTCCTCCTTTTGTAGTCCCACCGAATAACACTAACCCAATAAACCCTTGGGGAGTTAACTACCCACTTGCAAGCCCATCTGGTGAAGGAGGAGGCCCGTCAGTAGCTTGGCCTCCTAAATTACAAGCCATTACCCCGAAAAAAATTGAAACAAATGAACGCATGCATTCAATGTTGCCTTCTTCACAAAGAAGTCCAAGTGGTATGTCGTCTGGACAGGTCAAAGGTTTAATTCCGTTACCTCCTACCGCCCAACCAAACGGTTTAATAATTGATAGTATTGTAAGTGGTGATGTTGCACTCCCACCGCAATTTATGTCAATCCCTGGTGTTCCAAAACTCCAAGAACCTAATCCTCAGAGGTTAACCGAGAAAGATCAAATTCAATTTTTACATAACGTTCATTTCCCTGAACGACATTTAGACCCCCATATGCCTGATAATCGTTTATACAACGATTGGACAAATCTTCTTCCGCCAAATGTAACTCCAGCTGAAATGCTCATGGCAACGCAAACACAACAATTACAATGGTACAGGCATTTAAATGAACGCTATGGAGCAGACGTTGCAAATAAATTCCGGGAGGTTTTAATCCGAGCAAAACGATCTCAAACTGAGTTCATACCGTTGCCGCAATCCCACGAGCCAGTCCGTAATGTTGAGGAAGATTTATTCGCGGATAAAAATCATATTGATATGCTACCGCAATTACAAAATGGACATCATCAGAATATGATACAGCATCAACCACAGCAGAATTTATTCCCTGATAATTGGCAACAACGCAATGATAAACCAATGGACCGAATAAATTTCAATAAACCGATGTATCTACGAGATATGGATACTTCGATTATTTTAGCAAATTTGCAGAATAATCAATTGCGGGAAGAGAATTTTCAAAATACTAATGTTATGAATAATTCTGGAATGGTTGATGCTGTAAGGGTTCCGTGGCAGAATACTCCAGCGCAATCGGTTCCGTTGTATAGACGTCAAGGTCCACAGCCTTCCAGTAATGTAATGGAACAGCCGAATTTAATGGATAAACCAGGGGTAAGTTCAAATGCGTTTAGTGGTTATGCAAGAGCTGCAGTTAGTATTCGCGAACAACCTTGTAATCCACCACCGCCAATGCAGAATTTAACACAACAACAATTAAATCAAATACAACAGCAACAATGGCAACGGCAAATAAATGCCGAATTTGCGGCAATGAAAAACTGCGAAACTGAAACTATAGAGGAATTATTAAACCGACATAATGCTACGACATATGCAAGTGTTTTAAGAGCTAATAGTAAACAGTTAGAAGAACAAGATAAAATTGGCGATCCATTTGCGGTTTTACGCGATTTAGGACAAAGATCGGTGAATCAAACAGGTCCCGGGTTATACCAATACTTCTCCTAGATCCCTTAATTTCCTAAATTATTGTGTAAGATTGCACGTTCTCTCGAATCTTTTATTGTAGTTATGATGGCTAGGTAATCGTTTAAAGGATTTGGTGATTTAGTGAAATTATAGACGTGTGATTATCGTGGCATTTTAAAAAAAAATATATACAACAAAAATATATAAAAATATGTAAAAGTTAAAAAAAGCAGTAAAAATAAATCGTAAAATAGGTTCTATCATATAGGCATGCATATATTATAATATTTTGTATTTATCTTACGTTCTAAAATTTGTAATTAAAATTATCATATATAACCGATCTATATTTATTTCGTTTACATTACTCAAACGTACTGAATTAAGGCAATTTTTTATTTTTTAAGTTAGGGTTCTACCGAGTAAACCGTAAAATAATCTATTATATATCTATAAATATATGTTGTAATTTACACTTTTCTATACTTAGAAAATAAAATTAAATAAAAGAAAAAAAATACTTTCCTAAAAACGAAATTTTTGCACAGAATATTTGCATTATTTTACGATGAAATGTTTACGCTGTATAACCCTAGATTTTATTTTCAATTAATTTTAATAATACTGCATAAAAAAACAAGCACATTCCTTTTGGTGTATTATGAAAATAATTATGTAGTTGTTGATTACAAAATACAACAATTCATTTATTAAAACTTAGTATTTATTTGGAGATTCTTGCATGTTTTTACATACTTTTATTGAAGAGCAAGATTCTTTTAATACTGACAGATTTCTTTAGTTTATATATACAAAAATTTACGTTCTAATACTAAATTATTATAACTATTTACATTTATTTGCTATTTTGTATCATTTCCTTTTATTTGAAATCAGTTTTTTATTGTTAAATTAACATTAATTTGCGTTTATTTGTTACTGTGACTTAAAATGAAGTTCAAACAACAAAAT
>NEEE01005561.1:90997-107644 GCA_002278615.1 Pogonus chalceus | reverse complement strand
GAATGCCCTATTTTATTTCTATACTCCTTAGCAGGGCATATTTTGTTTGGTTATGTAATATACTAACAGAGCAATTATATGTCAGATTGACTTGTGAAGGTAATAAATGTGTAGGTAACGACAGTGGTATTAATTTTTGACTAAACATTTCCATTAAGATTGTAAACAAGTAACATTTTATACAAATTGGGACAGCGAGCGTTTTTTTACATTGTCGCTCTAGAGCGGCAAAGTACCATTTTGCGCACACAAAACAGAGCGCAAAACGCCTATTTGTATAGCGACTGTAGAAAAAGTCCTATATAATATTAAATAAAAAACTTCTTTGGAAGAATACGCTGCGCTAAGATCATTAAATCGCAAATTTTAATAGGTTAAAAATAATTAGACATTTGTATTATAAAAGAAACAACCAAAATGAAAACATTTGAAATAACTGCTGTTAAACACAAAGCTATTTTAATGAACAAGAGGAAATTCCTACATCAACAATATAACGAGAAATAACGTAAAACGAAATACAAATGAAATGGTTTTTGTTCATTTGTTATTTCGCATTGTTAACGCCAGCGTCGATATATATGTATATAAACCAATTTTATGCAGCAGATTAGGTCAGTACGTCAATTACTTTATAATTATACAAAGTAAAATGAGATGATTGAAATGGAATTGGATTATTTGTAACATTGCTTTGTTACTAGCCACATACATATATGTATATCTGATCGTGCGAATGTCAGTACATACACAAGTCAAGTTTACGGGACGGAGTAGTCCAATACGTCAACTATACATAATTAAGTAACAACGTAAAACCAAATCATGTCTGAATAATTATTATAATAGCATCAAATGTATAACACAATATATTTTGAGACTCAATTGAACCGAGAACCAATTCACAATCCACAATTCAATGTGCCCTGAAGTGTGATGAGAATGCGCGCGCATAACTGGGCCAAGGTCATGGCCCCGGGCCATCGAGGTGGGTGCACTGCATACATGTACACGTGTAGGTTGGTGCATACACGTGGACCACCGACCTATATGCATTTATGTGCATTTTTACATCACATACACACCATTTATCTTCATACTGTGATTCTTAGTTCCGTATTTCTTAATTATATTCTTTTTCGCTTGTTATTTTGACAATTTGATACCGCTTTTAAAAAATCTGATACAGTAATGATACATTTTTTACTTTACTGATGATACGACTATCTTGACAAATAAGGGTTAATTATATGCATATCTAATTATTCATTAAGTGCAAGGACATACCATGTAGGATGTCCGTGTCATATTATAATTATTTTTCCTTGTACATATCACGCAATGTAGATATTTGTATTGCATGCAATCAGCATATGCAGGTACCAGCATAAGTATGTACCTAAAGGTAAAATTTTTAACAAAATAACCATCAAATTTTTTTGATTAAGCTTAACAACAAAAATTAAGACAATTATTATAGTTCAAATTGAAGGTTTAATATTACAGTTCTTAAATGGTAAATCATATTATTTATTTATTTCCATATATCAAGGACATCAACTTTATATACAGGTTAACAAACCTTTTGAAATAAAAGTATTTAAATATAAAATAATTACAACAAATAAATAACTTGTAATATAATTAAAAACATATAAATACTAATTAACTCTATTTATTTAAATATAAAAACAAAATTAAATAAATTGTATTAAATTTTATTCAAGTTTTATTGAATGAAAACGACACTAGCGTACTCTATGTGAATCTTGTGTAAATTTAACTTCGTGTTGAGGCAATAGATGGCAGAAGCTTCACTTTAAAGCCATGTAAAATGCATGAATTGCTTTGAAAACTAGAATAATAAAATTATTAAATTGTTATTTGTAATTAAGTTATTTAAAATGACGCATTATTATCACTTGTCAATTTATATGATAATTTATTTTTTATTATAGTTTTATATGTATTAAACGTATTAAAATAGTAGAAACTTTTTTATATTTGTTAATTATTATAAATATAATTTATTTCACAAAGAATTTGAAATAATAAATTATTTGAATTGTTTAAATATTACGATCACGTTAAAACGAAAGAATGTACCTTATTTCAATTGTTTTATGCATGGAATACAAATCATAGTTCTGCCAACATAAGTTTTGCAAAATTAAAAATTCCAAAATGTTGGTATATCTGCAATTGTTTTTTATCATGTCCTGTTATACGAGTGATATTTTCAAGTGAGATTGTTAATGTCAGCTGCTAACGGAAATACAAGATGTGTGATACATGTGTGTATATATGTTTTCCTGTTTAAAGCGGGTGTTTATGTTAGTGGCGACACCTGTATTTTGCATTAGAAAATCATCTGCTTCTAGTTATTTTTTATGCAAGGAAGTTGTAACCTTTTATGTTGATTAGTTAAGACTAGAACGTCTGCTTTCTTAACTTCATATTATTTTTAAATAAAAAGTTTCATTTATTTTTCTTAAGGTTTTTAAAATTTATATTATTTTGTTTATAAATTATATTTAAAAAGAATATAAAGTTAAATTTCAATATATATTATACTACAGTGTAAACAAATATTTCTCGAAAAATATAAACTACATTTTACAAAATTTAATATTCAATGAAACCAGTAATAAGAAATGAAATTGTCTTTCGTACAGATACTAAACAAAACTCTTATTTATCTAACGTAAAAATGTACGGAAAGAAATTATAATAGAATAAATATTTGTCGACCTTAATAATAAAAAAACCTGCAGGCAGTTTGTCTTTATAGCGTTTTGAAATAAATTCCATTATTTTATACGAAGAATTAATTATAACATTTACATAAGAAAATACAATAAGATATATTTTCATTTAGATGATTATTTATTTTTCAAATTGAAATAGAAAGAAAAAAGAATTTATTAATATTTTTCATTATTGCGATATTTTTTATGTTTAAAACAGCAGAAGTATTTACAGAAAATAACAGCAAATTTCTAAAGTACAACAAAAAATAAATGCATTCGTCAATTTGATTAATATACAATTTTAATAAAAAATACTGATTGCAATATATTATTTAACAATTAAAAATATTTATGCCTCAAAAAGAATTTAAGGTGCGCATTTTGAATTTATTAAAGGGTTGTTTGATTGTTTGCCGTACTATAGATAATAACTAAGGCCGTTAATTTGCAATGCACACAGCAAACGTAGTGTTCCGAGAAAAACATTTTTGCAAACGGGAAGTACTACGATTTCTAATACGCATGCGTAATATTATGTGACTTCTATTCTCGTTAAAGTATGTCTTTAGAATTTTAAAATATACATATATTGTAATATGGCCATAATCTAAGTACGGTATTCATATACAATATTTATATATGTATAAAAAAGTTCTATTTAGCAGCCCTTAAAAGGTTTAAGTGCGTTTTTCTTTCAAAGTAGTTTCAAATTGTTATTACGAACATTCATTAGTGTTAATTATTTTTTATCCAGTTATAAACATGAAAATATAAAAAACAAATTTGAAATATACAGAAAATATTATAATTTACTAAATGTACATTGATTTGTCATTATTTTTCGTATTAGAAATAATCTATTTAGTTATTACTGAATTTTTTATTATTTCAAAATTGATAGCACTGCGGAACTGCAGCACCCCCGATTTTAACTCGGTATTACTTATAACATTCAATATAACGAGTTATTTCTTTAATCGTTTCTTTGTATTTGAGCAATATATAATACTTAAGTTCAATGATATTAACTACTCCTAATACATAAAAAAAAATTAAAAATCCTCCTATAAAACTGTGCACTTTTAGATACGAGTCACCATTGCATATGATAGTTATTTAAAAAGCCAATATGGTTGCTGAAATCACTATAAAACTGTAAGGTACTGACGAAGTACATACAACAATTTAATAAATTTTAGGTTATATATAAATAAAAAAAATAGAATTCATTTGAAGTTTCATAACCTAAAAAAGCACTTTGATTCCTTCCATTATGATCATTATGGCTACTAAAAACAAAAGAGAATTACATCGTTAGTTTTATTCGAGATTTCATATTAAACTTTTTAATATGTTTACTTAAAACAAAAGCTAGCTATTACATTGTTACAAAGTTAAATATGTGCAGAAACTATTAAAGTTGTAATATGCAAAGACAAAATTCAACAAGTTTTATATTTTAAAAAACAAGATGTCTTCTTAATAATTTGTCATTGTCACAAATTATGTCATAATATATGTATATTATAATCCAGCAAGGTCAATCTGTATTATCCCACACTTAAATTCTAAACACAGTTGAGAAAAAAATATATAAAACGAATTTTTTGACGGGGACAAATTGATAAACCATGTTTAGTCTGTATTCTAAAAAGATATGATTTAATACACGATTTGTTGTGGAGTTTTGAATTTAAATATGAACTACGTAGTATTTTATTTAACATAAATAAAAGAATATATTAAAAATTTATCATTTTATACTTTTCAACCGGATTTACAATAACAATAACTATTTTTTTTATGAAATAAACACGATATTTCCGATTAATTTTAATGATAACATTTATATAAATTTTTATATCCTGTATTTATATAACAGTTATACTCAACATTATATTTATTGTAATAAAAAATATTCTCTGAAAAGTATTTTCAATTTTAGAATGTTTGAGAGTCACTGTTTGTTAGTAGTATCAACGTGATCACAATTAAATTTAATATATACGTTACCGTTTTATGATACAAACACTTCCGGTTTTTGTTATAATATTATAAAAAAAATAGAATATTTTGAAGTTGATTTGAAATTAAATTACTATTTATATAAGTATATAAGCGAAAAATGCAATCACACGGTATTTCTTAGAACATTTTCTTGGCAGTTAGTAGTATATTATGTATACATATATGTATGTTCGGTGCATATACATAATTTACATAGTAAATTTCATTAGTTTACGATGCGGGTCTTGTTACGTCGACTTCAAGGTAACATTTATGTGGGAACCCTTATATATTATTTTATATTTTATCTTTTTATTATTTTATATTATTTTTTTGTTCAGGGTCACACATTTCGTTCAAATTTATTATAATGATTTTATTTTATTAGTCATATTTTATTATATATTAGTTTTAAATTTGAAGTTCTCATTATTTTCTGACTTTTTATGTTAACATAAAAGAAAAAATGTCAGTTTTTATTTTCGTTAGTATATAATTCATCTTTTGAATTCTGCTCTTCAAGAGATCTATCAACTGGATTACTAATCCTGAGCGCTTATTCTCTATTATTAATTCTTGTGCTCATAAATTTTTACTTTCTAATTCTTCCCGGCTTATTCTGTTAACATTTCGTCTTTAATTATTTTTCTTTAATGTTAAGATTTTTATTCTATTTTATCCAATCTTTTGTCTCAGTGTAACTGATGTTTCTTTTGGTTTTCCTTAACATTTTATTTCTAAAATTTTGATTTGAAAGATCTTAAATTAGTTAAATTTATAATTTGATAAGGATTTTTTAAGTCATATACATTACGTAAATATAAATTTTGATTTAAAATAAGTAAAAGCTTGCTTCACATACTTAGCTCAATCGTACTACCAGTAGCTTAGAGGTCATTTTTTAAGTTCTTACCCATGAAATATCTTTCACCTATTACTATTGCCTTAATTGAGATGATTTCTTTTTAAAAACATTTAAATATAAATTTTTCTGATGCGTTTATTTAGAAATGTAAGAGTTTTTTTAATTATCTGTTTTTGTTGCAGTTTTATATTCTTTATTTTGAATTTGCGGCTACTTCCTATTTGTATACCATATTTTATTTAGCATGTTGAAAGCAATTTGCGTAAGCTTTATCCTTCTATTTTTGTTTTCTTTATTTTTCCAATTACTTTCAATAATACTTCTAAAGTGATAAAATCTATATATACTTTTCATGGTTATGTTTCTAGTGCAGTTTCTATCGTTGTTTGAGTTTTATGTATAAAATTTAATTCTAATTTTTCTTGCTTTTCAAAATCATTCTGATTTTTCATATTAGTTTGTTTACTTTTAATTAAATCTATTAATTGAGAACTGCATCAGCGCTTTCCAACTTGCGGTCCGCAAAATATACCAGTTTTTTGCATATATTTTTAAATTTATATACTTTTTTTGTATAAATAAACTAATTTTTGACATAACAATAATTAACTTCTTGATTATCTATCCTTCTTTAGCTCTTTAAATGTTTGCAACTATAGTCTGGGCCACGAAACAATGTAATTGTGTAACCATTATACGGTAACATAATACTAACTCGCGATCTGATTTATATGTTCCATAAAAACCGTTGTTGTTATATATACGAACGCTTTGTAAAAAAGTAACCAATGTAAACGAAACTTGCGAACACTGCATACATAATTTTTCGAACAAAATTACAGTGTACTTCATATTGTTGAAAAGTATGTCAATTAAAAGTTCAGAAGATGAAAAAGATAATAACGTATGTCGAAGAAAATATCTGCTAATTATTATGCAATTACATTGCTTCGTGGCTCCGACTATAAAGAAAAACCCGTAGACTAAGAGAAATTGAAGAGTAGTCTACATGATAAAAGTCTTTTCAAAATCTAAAAATTATCAATTTCAACTTTCTATTAATTAAAATATATATTAAAAAATTATGAATTTTTTTTTAAATCTTAAATAGTAGTTTACTGGTGCATCAAAAATATTTTAAAAACTGTTTAAATAATATAAGAAATAATCACATTTAAAATTTAAATGTAACGACAAAAAATCTAAATTTTTAATTTTAAAGAAATTAAAAGGTAGAATATATTTTAACTTTATGTGAAGAATCTGCTATGTATTTTGTAGAATCAATAACAAATGTATTCTTAAAATTATTTGTATAATTTAAAAATAATCCATAAATATTTTAAATATAATGATAAAAACAAAACTGTTTAATTTCCGTTGATCCACTTCACATAAACTTATAAAATGAAACATGTGTAGAATGTTATAAATGAAATTAGTAATTAAATAATACGTATATTTAGAAGGTTGTTTACAATTATATAATACAACATATTCAAAACTTAAACTTAAACGTTGTATATAATGTTTAAATATTTGTATCTTAATTAATTCGAGATATTTATTGCTGCTCACTACATAAATGGAGTTCGAAATATTTATTTTATATTAATTGCTTTATTTATGTATTTTATAACATTTTTTTTTTTTGGAATTCGCATTGTATGTTTATAAAGAGATCATTTTTCACCCTACAGAAAAACAGTTTAAATTTTGCAATTAGTATAAAAGAGTATCATAAAAATTGCGTTTTAATATTTAAAAATAAAAATTGAAAACGTTTTTAACGATAATAAAACGTCAACGAACTTAGTCGTAGGTAGAAGTGATTCTATGATGGGTCGTTAGCAAAATCGCATCTGGTTATTCGCGAATGCAATGGGTTACGGCCAAATAGTAAACATGTTTGTTATTTTTAGGCAAATGCATCAAAATGTTAAATTAACATTGCATTCCTTGCACTATTTTTACATCAAAGAAAGTTTTTCAACAAATGAATAGGATAAAAAAAAATATATTGTATGTCAAAAATGGGAACAATACTTTACTTGTTTATGTCTACTGTGTTACTCATTTTTGTAAACAACATTTTTTTAAATTATTAGTTTATTTTTTCTCTGCTATAAAAGTTTAAAAAAACAAAATAATTTAACTTTTATAACAGATTATTAAGACTTAAATAATAAAAAATGTAGCCATTATCTTTTATATTTCCAAAAATAAAAATATTTTGAATAAAAGTTATTCTATATGCAACATCATGCTTTGTTACTTTTAATTGTTTTATTGAATACATTTTGAATATTTAGATTTTTTTATTATTTAACAGAGAAGTCCTGAAAATATGTTTAAAACACGTAACTATCATAAATAGGCGACAATTGGTGATACATTTCATAGTAAGCTTTAATATTTGGAGCTGCTTATAACTCATAACCTATCGTAATTGCAGTTATAAACACAAATTTTACAGTTAAATTTAATAACTATTGAAAACTGAATCTACATATTAAATTTTTTTATATTTTATTTTTTATTTTATAGATAAATATTTAAATAACTGATGTCTAGTGCTGAAATTTGTATTATATGTTTTAATAAATAATTCCAGAATGTAAAAAAAAAAAATTAAATTAAAAAAATTTATTATTTAAGTCCGGTTTTAATGGGATAACATTCTTTTGATTGCAATTGATTTGCAGTATTCTTTTAAATAAAATTTTCATCAATTTCAACCTTTGTAAATATTAATGATTTTTAACTTTTAAATGCGTACTTACATACATATGAGCAGTTTTTACCAGTTTTCATATAAATAATTATCCATTTGATCGTTTGAAATAGTTATTTACATACTGAGTGCGGGAACGAATGGATGAATGTTTGGAGGCACGAGCTAGCGAGATATAGGAGTGTTTTTTCCGAAATTTCCCGCACGCTAATCTGGTTACAATGCGGGAGATAGAAGTTTCGGATGTTGCTTAGGTAACGCAAATCAACATCCTAAACTTCTATTTCCCGCATTGTAACCAGATTAGCATACAGGAAATTTCGCAAAAAGCACTCCTATTTCTAAGGTATCTATTAAAAAACTGTATTTATAATAAAAAAGTATAGTTTTTCAAACTTTACTTTTCCTAATAATAATTATAAAAAGTGGTAAATTATTGAATGAAATTTAATTTTTAAGTATAAATTTAGTGCATTTCATTAACACAGTTGGCAACACATTCTGTCTGATTTGACAGCAGTAACCTATGAAACGTCAAACATAACCATTAAAAATAATATAAATAATTATTTAATAGTTTTGAACTTTTCGTACAAAAAATATTGTACAAATTTCTTGCGTGAACTTGGTTCCCGGATTCGTTCTATGGCGGCACAAGCTTGCGAACACTTATCCGTGAACCAGTCGTTCCCGCACTTGGTATGTAAATAACTATTACAGTATGTATGTGAAGGTGGTCAACTTTATAGTTCCCCAATAAAATCCGGCAGTGATCACCCGGGATAAGTTACAGTAAGAGATAATTACAAAAATTACTACCAGTTTTTAGATTGAAGGTTATTAAAATCAAAATTTAATAAAATGATATTACGAGTAAAATTTTTGAATTAAGAAAAATACGCCATTAGTGACTTTTTGTGATGTCGTATTTTTTTCATATTACTGTTAATATTTTAACTTCTAATTATCTGTTTCTTAGTCTTGGCAACAAGCTGTACATCACGAAGGCGTTTCAGGTGAAACTAATAGTGAAACATTTATTTTTATGCCAGAAACTTTAATAAAGTAAACTTGAACCATAAACAAGTTGGAATTGAATCCTTTCAGTATTTATCAAAATTATGGCTTGTTTTGCAAAACTTATTTAAAATATATTTGCGTATAACTGCGTTTGTCTAATTGTAAGCTAAAATTTTGAGCTGGTAGGTAAATATATAATTTTGACTAATAATTATTTATTTTTGATAGATCTTATTAAAATTATTAATAATAATTTTTTCTTAGTTTTAATATTTTTTCTTTATACTGTGGTAGTTCTTGCAAAGAATCTACCTTAATAACTTCATAACTTCGTTAAGCTCAAAGACATTTTTTCTAATTTGACTTATACTTCAATAAAGAATTATTTACACATATCAATATAGCTATCATCACAAATTAAATGAATTATATAATAAAGATATTACTTCTTTGACATACGAACTTTTTTTTCCATCTTTTTAGCTCTTAGTTGACGTACTTCGTAACTTTATTCGAAAAATTATATTTGTACTGCAGGAAGTTTTTGTTAAAATAGGTTGTATATTACAACAACAGTTTTTTGTAACATATAACGTTTCAGATCGAAGGATAATAACATGTAAACATACAATAAATTACGCAATACATTTGCTTCGTGGCGGAAAGTATAAAACTTATATATCTTATGCTATTTTGTACCTTTACTATAACTCCATGTTATTTTTTGTTGGTAAAATATTATAATTTTAAAATTACAGTTATGATGTACATGTATATGTAATATTAATATTAATATATTTAGATTAAAATAGAATAATACATATTCCATCTACAGATAAATATAAAGTATTATTTAAGTATCTACAAACACATAACAAAATAATATATTTCATATTTATTTAAATAAGTTTTTTATCCACGATGTTTTTAAGAGTATAGTGCAAGTAAAATAAAATTCCAGTAGTTCCATTAAAAGATAAACATTATGTATATTAAGTATAACAGATAAATTATAACATTTGCATAAATTAGTAATATTCTGAATCATGAGCAATCGTACGCACAGTTTCAAATGTCAACACAAATACAATTTTCATGAATAACATGTTATAGATGTTAAACTGTGGTAGGTCTGCAAACTGCTACTATTTGCATATTCAATCAATTTATAATATCAAATAGTAATTCGTATTATCCATTGATTATAAGAAGAAATGTTTGCAATTCATAAATGAATATTAAATATAAAAAAGTAATATTTCCCACAATGCAAAGGTATTTTTCAATGTTTTCAATAAATTTTCGTGTTAATGTACGTGTTGACTTTTACGAACAAACTTAATGACAATATTAAATTGCAGAACACAGCAATAAAGTTTTCATTATTTCCCTATCGTAAATATAAAATTTAAGTAAATAATCACATACTTGCATTTCATATGTTGTATATGAGTGTCTCACTTAGGGATTTAAATGTTGTTCGTGTGGAGATTTTATTACACAAATGTTCCATTATTATAATTTACATGTTTACTTCAAAATATACCTCAAGGTTTTACGTCACATATATTCTTTTTGTTTATTTATTTTTGCTTTCAAGAAATTGTAATATTCAAATTTTTGTNTAACAAAATAAATATTTTATAATATACAGAAACAGATTAAAAATATAAAAAAAATAATAAAATATAATTTGTTAAGGGTAATTCAATTTTATACAAAACTGGTAACTCAAAAAATATTTTTATATTGACAAAAATAGTGAAGACCTTTTGTGCAAAACTAAATACACATCAAAAGAAATCTGAAACATATACTTGTTAAATTATTTAAAAAAAATCGAAGTTTGTTGTGTAAAAAGAAACATCTAACATTTGCTCAACAGTTTCTGAACTGTGTGACCGACAGTGCTCTCGCTTTTTAGCATACAGCTCCTTTTCTCGAACACGTGCTGTTAAGTAGAATAGTTATTAAAGTAACGCTGTGACCATTTTAAGAATTATAAGTTGTGAAAATATATGGTGCTGCTATTTCGCAGTGCCTATACACGAGCCATCAGTGTACATAGCGTAGCGTAATAGTTCTCAACTTTTTTGTAAAGGCGGATTTTTTGGTACTAATAGGAAAATCGCGGAATAGTAAGGTGCTGCCAATTTATCACAAAATTGTTTTGATTAAAATACATAATTATTTGATTAATTATTTCGCGGAACACCTTAAATAGCTTTGCTGGAGCACTGGCTTGCCGATTGCAAATATAAATTTCTGAATGTAAGTATCTACAAATTTGGACTTTTTTTAGTCCAAATTTGTTTTTAAAAAAAATACGGTTCTTAATATGATAGTTTAATGAAACAAAAATACTAACAATGCAATAATTATGATATAACCTTTATCCATTAAATTTAAATAAAATTATTATTATATAGGAAGATTTTAATCTGAGTAGGGTCAGCTAGAAATAAAAATGCGACTATTTTTCATTCAAACTCATTTTTATATCTATTATGAAGTTCTTACTAAGCTTCCCACATTTTAAAATTTTTATAATTTTATTTTTAATTTCAAATAAATTTTTTTAGGTTATGTATAATTTATTTTCTTACTGACCCATTTTCTGAAGATTTAACGAATAGTTGTTTTCCAATTAGTCTATTCAAATGATGAATCGACTATATAACGAAGACATTAAATATTAATAAATGAATGAAACCACGATTTAGTAATAAATATAGTTTTAACCTTTGTTAATTCATAAAAAAATGTATCTCGTACATTTTCTTATCCCAATTTCCGGTGAATTAAACAAAAAAACAGTAATAGCAGCCAAATTCATCTTATACGCATGTTTACGCATTTATTATACGTATGCTTTTTAGAATTTATATACGACATAGTAAATGTCTATGAAGTCAATGCCAAAATGTCATTTGAATTTATATCTTTTATACTATGCTTGACCGGTTTGCCTAACATACATACTAAGCTTTGTAAATTATTTAAAAATATTTTGGCCACATTTTTAACCCTGAAATAACTTATTCCGACGTTTCAAAATTTTTTCTCTGATATTATAATAAAGTACTTTAATAAGTTGATTTACACTTGAAGAATTTTTTTACAATTACATAAAACCTACACAGTGTGTGAAGGTGTTTTAAGACACGTTTAAAATACATTACGGGCTTATCAGACGTGTTCATCTGGACATTGCAAAGAAATTTTATTTCGATTGTAACTCATTCTTCTAACGATACATAGACCGGACTTTAAGTGACATTTTCCTNAATCAATAATTGAATTAAAGCAATTAAATTAACTCTAAAAATAGATTAGCAACATACACCTACATGTTGACTAAATATAATTAACATTATTAAGCAAACAATGCTCTACTTGTTAGGTTGGTAATATTAGAATTTCAAATATATAAATACAGTAAAAGTAAATACAGGTTGACCAACTGAAATAATATGAAACCAGACTCAAGGTTTATAATATTAAAGATTATAATATTTTCTTTAAATATTTACTGTAATTTTGCGGATTTTTCTAACTAATTATATAAATATTTGTATTTTAATTAACGCTCGCAAGTATAATAAATAAGTTGAAATATTTTTCAACTTAAAAATATGAAATGGAAATAACATACACATAAATAACGGCAATAGAAAAAAAAAACTGATTGGAAAATAAAAAGCAATGCTCATATATAAATATGTAGATAACAAATGGTAATGATCACTAGCGATCATTATTATCGCTTAATTATAATTCAATTCGTGAGCAGGTGTGTTCTTAGTTTACTCCCACACATTAGTTTCTATGGAAAACATGATTTAGCGATATATATTTTGATTTAAATATTATTTATAAAAACTATTCCGTCAGACATTTTGATGTAACTAGTTTTACAATGCAGCAAAGATTAAAAGAACAAAAAAATATAAATGTAAGGTTTATATATATATATTTTTTTAGCTAAAAATGCAGATAATTACATACTTTATGTATGTTTATTAACTATAATTAAGGTCATTTTAAAAACTAATTACATGTTATAAAGACATTTAGCTAAAAGACATTGTGCTATTTTTTCCTTGGGAAATTTTAAAATTATCACAATATATTTATAGTCATTCTTTCATTCAATAAAATAATTAAATACATTATAATTTAAAAATATTTACATTATTTAATGAACTTTTGTAATTTGTTTCTTATAGAAATAAAAATAATTTTAAAGTTAACATTTTTCATTTCAAAATATTATTATGAAAGAATATTTGATTGAGGAGCATTTTCAAAAAAATGGTAAATTTATGTATGATGTATACTGGTTGAATAAAAATGTATATCAATATTTTTCAAATTTATAAATAAATAATAAATAGAAATCTATATGTTTTGACGTCATTCTGGTTGACAGTTCAATCTATTACAAATTTATTTCATCTTATAAAGATGTATTACTTTGAAACATATAAGCAACAGTCATATCAATCAATTTATGAAATGTATTACACTTTCTTATCATGTAGTAAATATTAATAACGAAAAGAAAATTTTCGCTATAAATAATATATAGTATTAGTGGGTTGTGTTTTATGGTTATTCCAGAAATGTTCAATGAATTTTGGTAATAATCTAATAATAAAAAATGATGCTTACCTATTTTCCCATTCGGACTATAAGGATCGTAGCTTCCTGAACTCATGGGTGAGGAGTATCCATTGGAGATAACGGTGTATGGGAGTGACGGGGGCCCGGGGGATGGTGTAAGTGGTGGTGCTTGCGCGGGTGGTATTGTACCAGGACTGGGGGATGCGAGCCAGTCATCTGGACGCGGTCTTTTATTACTAGATGCGATATTACTAAAGAGGCCGCCATTGCTTGTTCCTGTTGGTACGCCGACTGTTATACCTATAATCAATTTTAATCAATCATTTCTTTTTCATTACACAATATTATAATTTTAGATTATTTTTTAATTATTTAATATTCTCTATTAGGTAGATTTTTTGTATTAAACTAAAATTTGTGCTCATTTAATTTAATATTTACTAAATTATCTAAACAGAATAAAATATTATTTTAATAACCAAAGGATCATCACCACAAATCAATGGAATTGCACAATAATTAGCAGATATTTTACTTATTATTTTGGCCATCTTTTAAATGCTTAATTGACATACATCTCAATAATGTGAAGTACGTCTTAACTTTATTCGGAAAATTATGTATGTAGTTTATGCAGTTTTTGTTTACATTAAATATTCCTTTACAAAACGTTCGTGTTCAGATCGCAGGGCAGTATCAAGTAAACATAGAATGATTACGCAATTACATTGTTTAGTGGCGATGACAATAGCATCTGTAAAGACTATAAAATAAATGAATGAAAATAACTTTCAAGCGAAAAATTCAATAAAAAACTTAAATAGTTAAATAATGTGTAAAATATGTATGATATTCAAAATAATTATGTAATAATTGCTTCATATTTCAGATACAGAGCATTCATTGTTTAGAGTAATCTTTTAGATTAAATTTAAAAAAAAATGTTATGTATACGATTTTAAAAATTTAATATTACGATCTATATAACTATTATCAATAATTATTAAAAACAACATTTAAATAGTTTTATACTTATATTGGTTTGATAAATCATAATAATAAAACAAAACATTCTCGAATAATTATACGAGATTTTTACTTTATGAAAACTTAAGTGAAATAAAGATGTGTTTAAGAAGGGTTTCTAAGTAAAAAGAAAAAAATAAGTTACCAAGTCCGGGCGAAGGCTGCGTCCCGCCCATAACAACATCTTGTTGCGTGGGGCTGTGTACCCGTGGTTCGGTTTTGACCGCGGTGAGTAGCAGTTCGTCGGTGCCGCCGCCCTGACTTCTGTACATGGCTTTTTCGGCGTTCCGCTGCTGCTGTATATACAACGCGAGCAGCCGTTATGGGTGCCTTTTTCAGGTGCTTTTTCGTTCAAAATATTTTTGGGATTGGTTATCGGTGACGTGTATGGCGACGATGTTGACAGGGCATTATGTATGCATTACTTTTGGGTGGCTATATACAGTATTATGTCCACTTGGTATATGCTTTCTGAAACAAATAAAATTATTCATAAATACTATATGCTTTTCTAAAATGCTTAACAATAAATACAAATAATATCAATAAAAAGACTTTTTGTTAAATAAATAAATGAAATAAACAACAAAAAAATTTCAATTATTTTATTAACATGTTTCTATCAATTGTAAATTATAACACGTTTATTCTATAATTTATTTAGACTTAATACAAACAGAGTAATAAATTAAATTAATATTTAATAGCGAAAATTTAAATGATGAGATATTCATTTTATAATAAACAATAGTTTTTGAATTCAACTCAGTAATTACTCTGGGACGTTTTGACAGGTACGTGCTGTCTTCATCAGATAAAAATAAATAATATAACAAATATAATATACAACAACAAACAAAGATTAATGTTTCAAAACAGGTGGTCAAGACTTATTGAAATTAATAAATATTTGAAGAATTGTATTTAATTAGTTTTAGTTGGTTCAGAATTCGCATAAAATAAAAATGAATACATAAAAGTTTAACACTTTTTAATAATGTAAATAATTTTATAAACTCATCTCTTATATGAATCATAAAACGTAACCATTATTCCCCATTATTTCCACAATTACTGGCTTAATATTATCTTAACGCACGAGTATTATATAATTTTTTAAAATGATTTCAAAGTGTTTTGTGTTTACGTTGTGAGAAAATTCATAATAAAAATTTACATAGTGCTTACAAAGCAGAAATGTTTCTGAACATAATTTGAATAAGGGATATATTCCCTTATATAAAATATATAAATAATTTAAATATAATAGATCAAAGAACCTTTCTAAGTCTTAACAAAGATTATACTTTATGATTATATGCTGAATAATTACTATTTACAAAGGGTTAACAAAGTTAATTAACGGAAAATATTGCAGGAAAAATATTCTTTATTTTACTTTATTTTTTATTACGTAAAAAAAATATATATCATCTGAAATAAAAGTTTCAAAGATACGAAATATTTTTTGACATTTTCACTTTAGCGATAAAAAGGAACTTGATATAAGAGGCCGTCTTTTAAGACATTTGTCAATATAACTTCGAAATAAGTTAAAGACTTTCCGGAAGTTTTCTTGATTATGTCAACGTATTTCAATGAATTTTGGTAATAATCTA
>NEEE01005561.1:73838-90585 GCA_002278615.1 Pogonus chalceus | reverse complement strand
CGACTCTTTCTAAAGGTGCTCTACGTAAAGGTGCTCGTTGTCTTATAGTTACAGGATACATTGCGTAAAGATGCTCGAATATTCCCTCACTCGCATTCACGAGCGACAAATCACAATTCAGAGTATAGTTTCCCCTTCAATCCTGCCGTTTCCGCACGCACCCGAGCGCTCAAAGAGATTTTTTTTTAAATATATGGTGGGGAGAGCACCTTTAATAAACGGTCTTGTCCCGACAGAGTACTTTTAGACAGATTCGACGGTACGTCGCAACTTTATACAAATTTTTTGTTTACATTGGTTACTTCTTTACAAAGTGTTCGTGAATATAGCAACAACGGCTTATAAAACGTTTCAGATCGCGGTTTAAAATAGAACAAAATTTTACAAATTTAATTACTTAATAAATTCGAAAGAAATAAGGGATATCTGAACTTGCAACTGAAGAAACACAAGTAGTTTTGAAAAAAAAAAAATCGATGGCATTTTATTTTAAATTATTTATCATAAGCTTCACGGAGTTAAAATTTGTCTTTTTAATGAATATGATAATAAGTATTATTTGAAATTTATACTTTTTATGAATAATAACTATTTTTTGTAAAATATAATTTAATAAAAAATATATGAAAGTTCATATTTTAATTAAAACAATAATAATTTTAAGCTATTCATAACAAGTAGAATTCTAGATTCCACCGCAAATATAACATATAACAGGAAACACTTAAACCCATTGCGTTATCATTTTAAAATCCACAGTTACCCTGCAATGAAATTCAATTTTCTTGTCGACAACGACTCCCTGCTGTATCTAAAGTGAACATAACGATGTAACATGAGACCGATATTAAAAAATACTCGTAATAACATTGTCATTTCTGCTGGGATCTGGGTTAGTATTAACACAAAATTGCGTTGAGAAAAACTCGTACATTTTAACAGGAACGCTGGAACTATTTAAAAATATTTTAAGTTAAATATATAATTTTTTTCGTTTCGTTTAAAATTTAACAAGCTAAGCTTACAATAACATCGTCTAGTTTCTATTGTTAACTGCGTGGAAGTCAAGTGTAACATTAAAAAAAAAGGCGTTGGTAAGGTTACGCATCATGCGCATTGTTTAATAGGAAACATTCATTTAATAGTTTAAAAGACGCGAACTTGTACAAACGAATAAAATATTTTTTTAACTTCAAAATATTCCATATTTATTCAAAATAATAAGAAAAAAAAAAATAGAAAACTCCTTTTTTTTTCAGTCGCTAAAACTCTATTCACAATATTACTCTCTAAAATTTTGTTTTGAAGAATTTTGAAGCATTCAGTGGTAGTATGGATTTACGTTGATTTCAAAATTTGAAGCAAGCTCACATCCAGTAGGTAACTGTAAATTTGAATTCAAAATCAATAACAGCCTACTTTAAATACTGAACCCAATCGTACTACCAGCTGTTACGAGGTTATTCAAAACAATTTTAGAATTTATAAACCTGCAGTATAAGTAAAAATTATTAACTAATATAGTGACTGGATAGACTTTAATATAAAGAATAATTTCAGATTTTATGGATAATAGTTATTTTAAGAGGAGATTCCACCCTAAAGTTTTCAAAAAATAGATTTTTTGTATAAATCTATTCCTTATACAGTCTAGACTGACCCCCTAAAAGGGTTTATTGATATTCGAAGACACAAGAAGGATTGTGGAGGCTGTACAATATGTTAACAACAGTACCGAAAACTTTAAACGTGTTTTTCTCGGAACCATTTAATGAAATCACTTTAATCTTTATCGACAATGTGTAAATGTTTTTTATATCGTGTAGCGTAGTATTTTTTTTTTTTTTGATATTTAATTTTTCGATTTTATATAAACAAATGTATAACATTTGGTTCTCACGAAAAAAAAATTTTTTTTTGAAAACTTCCACCATTTTAGCAAATTTTTGAATTTCACAAAAAATCCTATGCTTTACGATAGCTAATCTAATATAATTTAAAGGACTGATCACGATTGGCAACCATGGAGGTGCCTTTTTTTGGAGGTGTCTGACGCCAAAGGTTACCCCGACTCCAAATTTTAATATTTTTAATTCAAAAAATTTTATAATAATAATTAAAATACATGCAAAAATATAGTAAAAACTCCAAATTATTTGAATGTTATCTAACACTTTAAAAAATTCCTAAATATCGCTGTTTTTTAGAGGGATCAAAGTGGGGTCCCTCCTTAAATTAAAAATTGAATTTCATATATCCTTAAATATTTACTTTTTTTTTTAAATAAATAATAAAAATTAAAGACCGTTAACATTTTTTTGTATTACCTTGATACATTATCATCGGTAATATTGTAAAAACTACTTCAGTATATTTATTTAAGAAATTTTTATATTTTTTGAACATAATCGCTTCCATCTTTACCATATTTATTTGTTAATTTTGTAATTAAAAAAAGGAATTTCAACATAATGAGTGAAAAATACATCTCGTCAAATTAAAAACAGCTAGAATACATAATTATCAAATCATTAAAACCTATTGATCTGCCTCCACAAACCAAAAACGCAATTTTAATTATCTTTCAAGGCATAAACATCTCCTTAAAGATCGAAAGATCGTATACCCGAATAAGACCGCGTTAATTAACATAAATATTTCATATGTTAAATAACAACAAACAGTCAATGCACGAATTTCCATAAAACTAATTCGTAATAAAATTATTTTCCGTTTACTAATCAATCACAAATATGTAAATAACTCATTAATTAATAAATCAATGGCGGCACATGTTTGTAGTTTGTAGTGAAATTAATTTATTTCACCACCTACAACACAATATAAGAGATAAATTTGTATATGATATTTGTTGTGGGTTGATTTTAATAACAGGTGGTGATGCAGATCTAAGTGGCTATGACTCCTACTTTCAATTGTTTTTTTTTTTTTTTTTGTCTGAAGGTGTTTATTAAAAATTATAATTTACGTCAAAGTTAATTTTGTGTTTTATGGAAATTAAATGGCGCTAAGAATCTAATTTTTTATTCTCAATACCACATAAAGTTTACAGTTTTAAATTTTATTAAAAGTGATCAAAATAAAAATCATTATTAGAAATTTAAAGTATGAAAATAAAGTAAAGATAACGTACTAATGATCACATGAAATTTTATATTTCGAATAATTATTTCGTAAAATAAATGCCATGTTTGCATATCACTGCGATCAGGTTCCCTTTCGCGTTTAAAGAGAAAAATCGTGACAAACTTCAAACCATACGAACCGATCGAAATATCTTTAGTGACAGCATCTAGATGTGGCTTCTGATGACCTTTTTCAACATCATTATAAAGTACAGAAACAAGTAAGTCGTTATCGTCGAGCTACCTTCATTTTAATTTCATGAAATTCAGTTACAAAGTCGTGCTAATCTACCGAAAAAAAATACTGTGTTCACTGCTCATTGATCAGGATCGGAACAGATCAAAATGTTGAAAATAATGAGTTATTGAAACGAATCATTCTGGAAAACATGGAAGATATTGTGTAAAAAGAATTTTAAGCCATAAAAATGAAAAAAGAAATTTAATGTTCGCTGGCTTATGCCGAAAATCAAAAACCCTTTCTTTAAAAATGTAATTTAAATATTTCAAATTAGTGAAAAATTTTTATACTCTTTTTTTAATACTGCATAAATGGTTAATTATAATAATAAAAATATTATTTATAAAATCACAATAACAAAGTAAAAATTTAACATTAATTCAAAAATAAAAAAGTAGATTTCACACTTTATGCCGGACAAATTGATAATTCTTAAAATAAATATATTGTGGATAGGCTATTAAGCTTTCAGCACGGTCTCAAGTCTCCTTAGCATTGATTCCATAAGTTTTTAAACAACAAAAGTAAAGCTCAATTTTCCCCCATTCTTTTTGTAAGTCATTTTTCAAGGCTTTTACATTAGAACTCTGTTTTTTTTATTCCCAATAGATAACACAAATGCTTTGACATTTAAATTTGAGGACTGTCTAGGTGATTTTAGCACTTTTCTGCAATTATAGAGAAGCTATTCTTTTGTAATCGTTAATGTATATTTTAGATCGTTATCTTGGTGAAATATAAAAAACGGTCGAAAAAGTCTAATTTTAATTTGTATTTTTTTTTTATTTGTAAAAAATTCATTTTATCCATTTTCTTTTCGAAAAATGCATATTTCTTATCCCTGAAGCTGATATATTATTTTAACTAACAATTTAAGTAATTAAAAAATTAAAAAATATATATTTCACAAAGATAAAATATCTCAACTATAAATTCTAATATAGTGTGACATATAAATTCAGAAATTATTAAAAAAATAAATGCTTAAGGTCTATTTCTTACTGTAATATATAAATATTTGAAAAAATAATAAAATTTGATACAATATAAAAATATNGATGCTACATTCAAAATATAATAGAGTAAAAAATTAAATAAATGTTTTTTTTATTGTAATAGTAAGTTAAAATGAGATATTTTTAAAACCGTTTATTTTAAATATAATAATAATGATAGTATTGTATATAATAATTAGTAGAGTAAGTCAGGAGGTTAGCTAAAACAATTGAGAGTTGTTGTAGAAATAGTGAAACGCAGAAGAAACTTGTTATGTCTTCTGTGACGTCAATTAAACAGTGGTTATACCAGTTATAAAGAATCTTGATGTGTTTATATGTCGTTCTACTTTCGATGATTTTTTTTTATCAATACATGAAAATTAATTTAAAAATAATAATAAAAATATATCAAAATATAACGACAAAGAGGACGATATAGAAGAAAACTTTAAAGTATAAAAATAAAGAACAATTCAGGATCAATTTCTACTTGACTGAATAAGAAAATCTCCAAACAGCAAACAAACAAGCTACCAGTCTAGACACGGCATTTAAACGCGCACACGAGCAGGAAAAGAACAAGAAAAATAAAATGAGATAGTAGAGGCACGCCACGAAATGCATTGCATACTCAGTCTAGGGTAGTTTGGATTTTGTGCTATTTGCTAAAATGACTATGTGCATTACTTTGTACAAAGTATATTTAAACGCATATTTCTACATATAAAATATATTTAAAATGTTGGAATCAAAATAAATAAATTTAAAAAACAATTAACTTAAATATATTTTGAAATACATATCTAAGAAAATATATTTTTAATATACAATGGCGTTATAAAAAGTATTATATGTTTAACTCTATATATTTATAAGTATTATTACTTCAAATTAAATTTATTGTTCTTATAAGAAATTATAATTATTTAAAAAAAATAGTGTTGATAAGTAATTAAATAAAAAATTGGAGATATTTATTAGTTTTAATTTAAACTAAACAATAATCAGTTTTTTATTTGGACAAATATTTTTGTTTTTTCTAATTGAAGAAGTTTGAAACAAAATGGATAATAGCTATTTGTGTATTAAGAGCGCAAAGTGGGACATTGTCGATTGAGAGGTTGTTGCCACGCGACTTAGGAGCGCGGCATTCTCNTCGAAACACACACAAGATTTTTTCTACAGTCGCCACAATGAGTTATCCACCATAACAAAAAATAATAAGTTTTAATAGCAGGGAATTTTGTTTGGTTATGTAATATACCGACAGAGCAATCATATGTCAGATTGACTTGTGAAGGTAAAATACGTGTAGGTGACGTCAGCGAGCGTTTCTACTTTGCCGCTCTTGAGCGACATTTTGCGTTAACAAAAGAGAGCGCAAATACCTACTTTCTATAGCGACTGTAGAAAAAATATATTGTAAACTTAAAATTTGCTATAAAAATACAAACTATTTTTAGACTCTTGTTTTCTGTTTAATGAAATTATTTTTTAAATAAACAATAAATTATTCAAATAAAAAAAAAACTTAAAAATATTCAATTTATATCATAAAACAAAAACCATTATAACATTGTCTGATGATTTATAATTATTTTCACACTAAACTTCTCGTACAATTAAATTATAAAAGATACAGTAGCAAAATAAAATAAAATAAATGAATAATAAAAACCAAAAAAATCAAAATTGCATTGTCAACCTAAAAACAATATAGAGACAAAAAATATATATGGATAATTGCTGCCGTATACAAAATTAAGAATTTATAATAGGAAAAATTATTATATTTTTTGTTAAATATTTTTTACTATTATTTTTTTTAATAGCAAATTTAAATATAATACATGATTAACACAAAACCAATAAAAAATTAAATATTTGTTGTATGGAGAGAAAAATCTATTATAGATTTAATAAAATACTGATATGAAATATTTTATTATTTTAAACAATAAATGGATTCCTAAATTAAAATCATTAATATTTGAAAATTGTAATCGTGAAGGTACTTGAAATTCAGCAAAATTGAATAATATAAACATATTGTCATATCTTGAGCTGTCCGGTGCTAGACATCAGCCATCGCCGACGTCATCAACACAACAAAGCGTCGCAACAAAGATAGATGCATACAACAACAACAGAAGAAACAAAGATAAATGATAATAGTGTTGTACATAACACAGCAATAGTAGAACGAAACACCATTTCTGTTCTGTTGTGTCTGGGAATATTGATCAGTTGAGACCGGGGCCGGGCCAAATACACCCGAAAACTACGTTATTCTGTTTGGGGCCCAGACTTTCGGGCCAGACGCGACGCACTTCGTCTGATCCAGGAACGGACTATTTCATATTTTCTTTGATTTACTTAAATATATAAGAATTATAATTACAATAGAAATTCAAATAATTTTACATTCTAAATAAATTAAATAAATATAATTTATACAAAAATATAAAATTATAACACATTTTAAAATTAATTTTAATGATTAAGAACAAATATTGAATTGTCAAAAATAAAAAAATAAATTATTTCTAAAACTCTGAATTAAATCATTATTATAAAAATGTCTGAATTTAGCATTTATTTTAAGAAATAGAAAAATGTATTTAAAAATATATATTTTAAAGAAATATTTTACAATACGGTCCTGTACAGACGTCGGGACCATAGCGACGGGGTAACAACATAGTCGGAACGGAACACAACCAACAGATAGTAGAGTGAAGCCGGCAGCCGAGCAAAGCGTCGGTTTTTTATGCGTCGCGAATTTCACTTTTACAGGTTCCCCGACCCGACTCGACGCAGACGGTATCAATCGACGTTGAATTTTAGCTTTAACGTCGTCGCGAAGTTTTTACTTCATTTCTTATGAATTAAATTAAACACGAACAGGTGGAAGATTTTTAATCAAGTTATTTATTAGTTACTTAATTACATTTAAAAATAAATCTAAAAAAAATATGAAATATATTTCAATTTAATTTTTTTCTTCTAAGAAGGAAATATTTAAAATTAAATAAAATTTTAATTATAATGAACATAGGAAATAATAATTTGCTTTAATTTTGAATGAAGAACAATTTTTAAGACCAAAAATGGTTAACTTTAAGGTTTTAAAATGTTCTGTTTTGAAATTTCATAAATCAAAATAGATTTTTTTTTGTTTTTTATTAACTAATCTTCAAATAATTGTTACAGATATAATCAAATTCACGTGAGAAAAACATTCCGATATCATGCATCTCTTACTGCGTTTATATTGCCTTTTGAAGTAATAAGATTTAACCGGGAAATTATAAATTAAAATTGATACGAATGTAGATTTAGTAGAAAAAATTACTGTCAGAATGAAAAATTGACATATGTATGTTACATTTCGTGTAAGTAACAAAATATATTGGAATAGTTATTTACATACCAAGGGCGGGAACGACTGGTTCACGGATAAGCTCGTGCCGCCATAGAACGAATCCGGGAACCAAGTTCACGCAAGAAGTATGTACAATATTTTTTGTACGAAAAGTTTAAACTAATAATTAATTATTTATATTATTTTTATTATTATTAGGAAAAGTTAAGTTTGAAAAAAAAAGTTTTTTAATAGATACCTTTAGAAATAGGAGTGCTTTTTGCGAAATTTCCCGTAAGACTTTCTGGTTACAATGCGGTAAATAGAAATTTCAGATGTTGCTAAAGTAACGCAAATCAACACTTTTCAATGCATGAGTACAAAAAATTTATTTCAAGTTCAAGTTTTCAATAATTAAAAAAAAAAAAGAATTAGAAAAGTAACCTATTAAAAAAAATAATAATAATTGAATTATATATTCATTTATACTCCTTTTAAATTAATATTTATTATTTTAATCAATTAAATTAACTTCAAAATAATTTCTACGCTTTTTTGTGAATCATTTCTTTTTAAAAATAAAAGAAAAAACATCGATACTAATTTTTAAAATAAATTACTTTAAAAATGTAAATGTTAAAAGTCAAATATTAGTTATCAAATCATTTTATTTATGAAATTGAACCAGGTATAAATTTTTAAATAGCTTTGATGTATAAAACACTGTTTCGAATTATTTTTAATAAACTATTATAAATATTAAATTTATTCCGTAAAAGATTAAAAATATTTTGAAATTAAAAACTATTTTACCAAAATAAATCGGCAATAATTATTATATGTTAAAAGGAAATGTTTGATTTCAATTTAGTCAAAAAATAAAAAATATATTAAATTTACATACCACAATTGAATCATAAAAATTTTGAAATAATTTCAAATTTGATCCATACCTGCAACAAGAAGAAACATATTAATTACATAAATATAGCCATCATTTAAGCGGCGATGAATAAATACTCTCTTAAAAACGTTTAATGCATGCATATATCATCTTAACATATGGAATAAGTATCGCTTTGTTTCAGTGAAAATGTTCCGTAATAATTTCTATTGTTCTCTGATAATTATTGCAGAGTATTAATGAAAACCAGTGATATCAAACATTCTACTCAATAACGTAAAGTTTTTAAAGACACCTCATTAAACTCAAACGTAATTATTTCCTATATTAAAATATTTATTTAATATCAAACAAATATAAATTTCAATTAAAATTTGTCTGAATGAAATGAATTGGAACTATATATAAATTGAGTTGTATATAAATATCGTTGAAACGTTATATACATAGTTTCCTACGATCCATTCATTCGTCTGGATTTCACTTCATCCCGCCAACCAACTTTTCAGCAGGAAAATCGATCGTGCGCAGAACAGAAGCAGGAATATAGTCCTGATACGCGCTACAGTGGGAAGATATAAACACACTACTAACGGTGGGGGGTACTTTAGAATATTTAATAAACGATATATTTACAACAAAAAAAGTTTTTATTTCATTTGAATCATGTTCTATTTTAGATTTTTTCGTTTTTCAAAACAATATATTCAAATTTATTTACTTGTTTATCTATGATTCACTGGTAGTTAATTTTGATTGTATTACAGAATTTATTTTTAACGTATTCATATTTTTGTATTTCCGTTTGCACATAAATTTTTATGAATGTTATATCAAACATTTAGATAACAATTTTTGTTTTAACTGAGTTATTGATAATCCGAATATATTTTATTCGTGTACAGTAAAAAAAAGCAACAATAGATAATTATTTTATTCTTTTAAAAATTTGACTAATAATATTTTTTTAAAGTAATATTTCAATGCAATAATATCTTAATAGTATTTTCCTAATTATATTTTTATTTCGTTTTAATTACCGTTAATCATTTTTGCATTTTTAAATAATAAATTCATTATATAAATGCATAAGGATTTATAAAAAAATATATAGAGAATTGTAATTGCAACAAAGGTTTTTTTTGTGCGTAACACATTTTTTATTTTCAATTTTTAAGTAAATATCTAGATAAATATCAATAAATCATGAATACAATCTCTTTCTAAATACTTCCTAAAGTTTTTTTTTATAAATTAATTTCAATGCTAAAAAATTATTAATGTAGCAAAATAATGATGATTTTTTAAAAGAAAAAATCTCAGAAATTGTGAATGAGAAAGAAAAAAAAATAATATCGTGTAATGAAATAGTCAGAGGTGAATATTTCCTGCGGGAAAAGAGAAAGCGTTCCCAGTTGTCATTATCCCCAAAAGGACGGGAACACGAAATGAGTATTGGAAGATAGATCACTGCAGAAACCAACTTCGACGTTCAGTTTAGATACTGACTTCTGAACTTGATAGTTCTGTTCGCATTTTACTCTGTACTTAGGACCATGTTCTGCTCAACAACCATGATGTTCACAGCGTTGAAAAAGATGCAGTAGGAGGTGGAAGAGGGTGATGTAACCTACCCGTGACCTCTGACCTCAGCGTTGAAGGCTGCGACCTAGATACGCGGACTGTTGGCTTGAATATGCCACGATCAAAAGCAGTAGCACATCTCAACGTATACGTATGTGTAGTTAAGTTTTTAGATATTTTGCAAATTTGAATAATGCCTTTTTTGGTATTCAAATTATTTTCATATTGCCGGCAATATGTAAATTAGTGCAGCGAAGAATTTCAACTTAATATGCTACTGTTTCACTTAATTATTTTTTAAATATTACAACTTAAGTATTTTAATTTTATGCGAAATATAAAACGTTTTGATAACACTTTGCCTTACCCTGCACTCTAATTATAATTAAGAGCCTACATTCATAATAATTACAAACATCATTTTTCATTCAAATCTATAATAGTTATTTGTGTATTAAGAGCGCAAAGTGGGACATTGTCGATTTAGAGGTTGTTGCCGCGCGACTTAGAAGCGCGGCATTCTCTCGAAATCGACAATGTCCATTTACGCTCGAAACACACACAAGATTTTTTCTACAGTCGCCACAATGGAGTCATCAACTATAACAAATAATAATAAATTTTACATAGCAGGACATTTTGTTAAGTTATGTAATGTACCGACTGAGCAATCATATATCAGATTGACTTGTGAAGGTAATAAACGTGTAGGTAACGTTAGCGAGCGTTTTTTCTACTTTGTCGCTTTAGAGCGGCAAAGTAACATTTTTCGTTGACAAAAGAGAGCGCAAATACCTACTTTGTATAGTAGAAAAAATATTTTTTCCATTGATGTTAAATTTTACGAAACAATTTATTTGAAAATATTTAAAACAGTTCATTCATTTACGTATTTTTTTAATTACAATTAAGGCAATAGTATTTAAAATAATAAAAAAAGAAAATTATTTTAAATATCAAGCAAATGTTTTACTCCAAGCATTATAATGAAAAAAATGCAAAGAGAAAAACGAATAAATAGACAAATAAACAAAAATAAAAAAGCAATGATGTAAAATCGTATAGCGTACAAATATAGAACGTGGCATTCAATATTCGGTGTGCGGTTAGTTGTATTCCCGATCTCGTTCCCGGAGCAAAATGAGGTCACAGACATGACGTAGTGTTCATAGCGTACCGGAGTGAGGATACACCGTTTCCCGAGAATGAGAGCACTGCACTTCGGTTAGGCAACGCGGCAACGCCCCAGCGTCGACACAAAACGACGATGTTCTACTTTCAGATAGAGACAACAACGACGACGACGGCCGTCGACACGTTTATCATTATCAAAGTTTGCGGCAGTGAATTTTTCCTCAAATATTTTAAATAAACGACGTTAACTTGCAACTATATTATTTTAATTATTTATTGAAATAATTAGTTTCATTCTGTTACATACAAAAACAAATTTTGAGAATTTAAACAAATTAAAACAAGAACTAATTCTGAAAAAAATCGAACAATAAATATTGATCTCGGAAAAAAACCAATCCTATGAAAAACAAATTATAGTTATAAAGCCAATTAAAATCATTTAAAAAATAAACAAAATTATAAAAAAAATTCAAAATTTAAAACAGAAATATCCAATTAAAAAAAATATTAATATTTTAAAAAAATAACCACAAATTTTCAGTTAAGTATCAGTTAAAGTCCGATTAAAAGATCCATTAAATAACTAATATTTTAACATAAAATAAATCGGTTAAATGACTGGTACAGAATAATTCAGATATCAGTTTTCAGCTCAAATAAAAATTAATTTATGGCAATAACTTTTAGATGTATTTATAATCGTAAAAATTGATAATAAAAAGTTACAGAATAATAAACTTTTCAGTAATTAAAATTTCTACAGTAACGAATTTTGTTCATTAGTTTAACAGTAAGAATATAAAATAAATATAGTCGGGGCCACGAAACAATGTAATTGCATAATAATGAGCATATATTTTAATTAGACATACGTTATTATCTTTTTCATCTTCTTAATGTTTAGTTGAAATATTTCTCGATATTATGAAGTACGTCGTAACTTTATTCGCAAAATTGTTTGCAGTTCATGCAGATTTTGTTTACATTGGATAATTTTTTGCCAAGCGTTCATGTATACAGCAACAGTAACAACAGCTATTTCGGAACACAAAACATTTCAGATCGCAAAGCGGTCCCATGTAAATTTACAATGATTATGCAATTACACTATTTCGTGGCCTCAACTATATTTGATGCAATCTTATGTCATAAAATATATCTTAATTTTATAAATGGACAAATAAAATTATTATTATTATTTAATCTACAAAAATATTTTAATTGATAAATTAATAAATACTATTTTATTAGATTATTATAGAAAATAATAAGTTTTTGAGATTATTAAAATATATCTGTTTATATTTAATGTTTTTAAAGGTATTTAAATGAAATATTTGAATATTTCAGGTAAAATTCAGAATATATAAAATAATAAAATGAGGAGATGATAACTACAATACGTTAATACTAATCCTTGTAGCAAGTAACAAGCTCCCAAGTTCAAATAACGCTTCTAATACAAAAGACATAATGTTACAAACAGGTACCTATAATTTCTCTTCTAACTACACATATACATACAGTTCATACTAATATACATACATAGGTAAGTATGTATGTATAGGTATGCATATATGTGTGTGTCCTTTACAATTGTAAATCAAATGCTTATGTATAATTAGAGTAACAAGGATAGATGTATCTAGATTTCAAGACATCGTCGTCAGTCAAAAGTTCTCAAAGGAAAAGCGATGTGAAAGCAAAATGGAAAATGAGATAGAAAATGAAACGAGAAACACGACCTGAATTTAGTTGCTAGGAGATTCGGAACAACATCAGTGGTATCAAACATTTTATATCTATGTATGTATATTTATTTATATATTAAAATATTTTTAAAACGATTATATTAATAAATAAGACTTACCTAAATTTGTATATATTTTTAAATAAATGTTCTATACAAAAAAATTAATTCGTAGATTATTCCAGAAATCAGGAATCATATTTAGGTCATTCCTACACGGGTAGAATCGGGTCACACCGGGATTTGAAATGAGAACAACAAAGTGCAGCTGCAACTCGCTCAACACTCTTCTATGACCTGGTTANGTTAATATTTAAAATATGAATAATAGTATTATTTAAGTTACTGCAATTTTAAAATTTAATTACTTTTATATTTTAATTGCATTTTAAATGTAGGTCATCGTCATTAACGTATTTATTATATTTCATAGTTCATTTTTATGTTTTAAGTAAAATAAATTAAAATTTCTTTCAATTAGATATAAATAGTGAACTACGATTATTTTATATTCATATTTCTGGTTCATATATTGAAGTATCTTTAAGATTATTCTTGATTATCAATACATCCATTTGAAATGAATTTAAAAATGAATAATAAAAATCAGTTAAGATATTTAGTGAAAATACTCAGCATATTTCAAGTTTTGTTAATATGACTTACTTTTTAATCATCTTTTTACAATTTTTTGTATAGTTGGGAAACATATTTTTAAGTTTATTATTTAAATAAATTTATCTGAATATGGAAAGATTTCATAATTTAAGACACTTACGAAATTTAATTCTTAGCTGGTTTTCCCCAATTTCTATATGATTAAACGAATGTATCTCTTAACGTTTGGGTTATTGGATGAAAAACCAGTCAACCATTTCAGAAAATATAACTATTTATAGGATTTCGTAAAATATGGTAGAAAGAAAAAATAACTTTCATTTGTCCAATTTCAACTATTATTTATAAAAATTGAAACTGTGTGAGGTATTACAAAATGCATGATTGAATATATTCCAAAAAAGAAAAGTGAAACAGAAAAAAAAAATTAAAAGCCAATGCACGTATTAAGTGAAACAAGTCCGCAAGCAGAGCAGAGCAAAGCAAAGCAATAAATGAAGGTCATCCAGTTCTACTCAAACCAACTGAATTAAATCAAAGCAACAGAAATCAATAATTGTTGAGATCACTGACTGATTTGTAGCTATTTCTAGTTTTTATGATCTATAAATATATGATACGCAAAACATTGACGACAACCTTGATTTGTATAAAAAACTTAAACCACTTTTAATAAGCTTATTTCTCATCAATTAGTTATTTATTTATATAATTATTATTATTAAATAAACAAATAAATAAATAATGAAAACAAAACTATATATTAATTGTTTACGTATTTGTACATACAGATATAATTTAATTTTACAAATTACTGGTAACAATAAAATTAATAAATCATTGAAATTATTCTATAATAATAATTTCATTTGTGAAATTATTATAGATTAAAAAAATAATTGAAATAATCTAAAATTTATTTGAAATATTTCAAAAGAGATCGGGAATTGAAACTTTATGATTATATCAAAAAATATAATTTTAGTTCTATAAAAACAATTTTAATAATTCTAGTGTAACATTTTAATTTTTTTCATATATCATTTGAAAACTTTTATATAATTGTTTACTTAAATAGTTGTTTATAACCACTAATTAAAACCGTTTATTAATTAAACATGAGTGAAAGTTTCAAAATTAATAATGAAAACAAAAAATATATTTTTGGATTAATTCTGCAATTATTTATTAATATATTCGTTTATGTCAAGATTATGGATACTATAAAGGTGTATAGTTTTTTTTAATTATAGTAAAAAATTGCATAATATTGGTTAAAAACTGAATAAAAACTAAAAAAAGTTCGATTAAGAACATGTAAAAAAACAATGGATAAACAAAAATATTCGCTAAACTCGATAGTAGATAAAAGTTTTTATAATATTTTACGTATTCCTGAAAAAACTAGAATTAATAAAGATCGGTTAAATAATCAAGTAAAGACCAGTTAAATAAATAATCAAGTTAAAAATTAAATATCGTTTCAAAAACATCAATTTAGGAATATGTAACTAAATTACACTATCGTATTATAGTTACATTTAATAGCAAGAAATAATATTTAGATTTATATTTAATCAACAGTAACAAACATAAATTTGGATAATTTAACCGAACAATAAATGTTGTTAATTTAAAATGACTTATAGAACATGTCCGCCAAGTTTAATAAATCGAAGTTTCCATTCTAATTGTTTTATTATACTGTGATAATAATACAGATATATATCCGTAAATTCAGAGATTGTTGTTTACTGGCATAGAATAATATATTTCATTGGCATGTATTACAGAAACAGATATGTTAGCAACATCATAACGCCTACAAACAAATATTAACAACGATGATAAATTTATCATCATCTGTTCAACCTGTTCTATTCTAAATTTAATCATTGGCGTCGATACGAAAGACCTTGAAAGGGTATTTGCCCCAGGGTAATTACTTACTTTTATGTTACACTATAAAATTTTAATACTCCTAATCGTGTATTTACTTTTATTTCATACTTTAAATTCCATTTTATTTATTTCAAATTAGAATTAAATATTTACTGTGACGGCAAATATAGATCATTATTTTAAATACAATCATATGTTGTTGAATCGCTGTTATGAATGTTTACTAACGTTATATTATAGTACATATATGTATATGTATATCTGTTTATGGTTAGATGTCACATGTATGACAGGCCTATAATATAATTACTTATGATAAGCAGTATTATAATTTGACAGGTACGTATTTAGAAAAATTTCAAAATATATTATTCACAATCAATATTTCTTCATAAAAAATATCTTATATACAGTAAATTTATAACAATAAGAATAATTTCAGAAACAGACAATACATGAACCAGACAAATTTGTTTAATTTAATTTTATGAATTCTTCTGTAAAGATTGAACCCGGATTTTTAGATAACTCCTACATATTAATGTGCCTGGATAATTTAGCACTATTGATTCTTAAATTGTAATTTAAGAAATATACGTTTGTCAATATTCGGAAATATTTTTTAAGAAAGAAAATCCATATAAAAAATAATTTTATTTACAATATAACATAAAAAAAAAAACTATTTAAAATTATTAATATTGTTTTAAGTTAAGGGAAGGTAAAATGTTTTAAATACAACAAAACAAGATAAAAGTAATTAAAATTCTGGAATTTATTACATTAAATGTTAGAATTGTCCAAATAGTTTTTATATAGGTCAAACTAAAAGAAAAATTATAACAAGATTTAAAGAACATAATTATCACAATTAAAATAAGAACATTTTCAAATCTGCGCTCGCTCCTCATAATCACCACACTCGCCATAAATTTAAAATTGAATATTGTATATGTTTAAAAAGTAGTCGAAAACATAATTTAAAATGCATTTACATGAAAAAGTACATCAACTATTTAATTAACACAGAATTAACCCCTTTAGATAATCCATTATTAAAATTAAAATCTCTTAATTTACTTTCATAATTTTTTTAATGACAG
>NEEE01005561.1:49642-65691 GCA_002278615.1 Pogonus chalceus | reverse complement strand
ATTGTAAAACTTTATATTTTATTTTATATAAAAAAAATATATTAAAAAGGAACAATTAAGTTTATCTATATAAATATTTGTTTCAAACATTTTATATTTAAAAATATTCCGGAAATATTTCAATGAATTCGAAAAAATATAATAAAACAGCGCGTTACATATTTCGTTATGCTTGTCTGTGAAAAGTCGAATAATTGTAGATTTATAAGTTTAGATATAAGCATTTAATTTTAAAATAAATTACTTTAGATTTATTAAAAATTAAATAAATATTTTTTAATTAAATAGTTTTAGTTTTCCTTATTTCTTCTATTTAAAATTATACTTTTACGATTAAGTTTCTAAATTTAAGAAAACTATAAACTTTATAAATAAACAAACATAAAAAGTAGCTGTAAAAAACAAAAACAAAATTGTGAGATATGGTACTAGACTAATCCATTAAATTTAAAATAATTTTTATAATTAGAAATTTTGTGGAAAAAGATAAAAACTGCAAGTGTCAGAGATAATATTAAGTTAAAGTAAAGTAAAACGCTAAGAAGACATATACCAGTTTTAAAGTAAAAACAAAATGAAAGCAGCGTGTTAAATATGTTAATGATTATTAAAATTGTTATGACGTCTAGCGTTCTTAATGAGAATTTCTTTCCTAGCAAAACGCTACGCTCGTTAATGGCTCTTGATTTAAGTTCATTTATCTTAATTAACTGGAAAATTAGCTCGATTCATACTATTCTTACGTTTTTTTTTTTTATTACTTTTTGGACTTGAGGAAATATTACATGAAGAGTAAAAGAAACGCATCATTTCTGTTCTTTTGCTTTCTTTGCAATTTTCCAACTTGTTCTTTATCTTGTTTTTTATCTGATTGATTTTATGTCGAAACCTTTTACGGAATCATCAGTTTTTTTAATATTATTATTTCAGTTTGTGATAATAATTCAATTTGTCAAAAGTTTTTTAATCTCCAACAACATAATCTCAGTTCGACAACATATTATAAAAATATTGTATTGCAGAAAGACAATTTTAAAATTTATTATTTAGAAAAGTAAAAACAAAAATACCAATTATTATTATTATTGTATATATTTTTCTATATGTAATTAGACCAGTTGTAAAAATCTAAAATATAGTGGTAAAGCCGTGATCATTTTCTAAAAATAAAGTTTTTGATAATTGTTATATTTATATAGAATTTTATCTAAAATAGCACTGATATGTTTATATATTTGTTTTATTTACTATGAAATATTTAACTAGTTTTTAAAATATAAAAAAATACAGAAAAAATATGAATAATATATTTAAAAACTATTAATTGTTAATTTCATATAAAAAATGTATAATAAAATATAGATTTATTTACATCAAATAAATATGAATAGAAGAATAATGTATATATATATAGATAAATTTTAGAATATCACAAACTTAAAAAAAAATCACGAACACGTACAAGAAAAACATACATATACATTAACCCATGCGCAAAAGGCATTGAATTACATCCAAGGTCGTAAGTTATTACGCAACAAGTTTGCGAATTTTTTTCAATCGCCATTTGTCAAAATTGTAGCTGCCAGAGATGCTTAGTAACCGTTCATAATGATTGAAGATTTAATTTTTACTAAAGCGTTCTCAAGGATATGCTATACTTAAAATCAGACGTTTATTTTATGCAGATACATTAAACTTATAAATTCTATCGTTGTTGCATATTTCATTAATTATTTAAATTTTTTGTTGTTGGTTTTGACCTTCATTGTTCCTTAAAATAATGTAACGTAATTTCGTAGTCATTGTCAAATATTTTAAAGGTTACATCACTTTTTAACTTGCATCTGTTACGTGTAATAATAGTTTTTATATTTAAATTTATTCATTTCAAAAAAATTGTATAAAATAACATTTTCTAAATTGCGAATTTATCATTTAACACTAATAAATAACAATAACGACGACGAACTGAAAAAAAAAGGAAGAAGATAACAGTTCTACCAACATCACAATATTATTTACGATTTTACGTGCATCAGTGGTGTTAACACTGACCTAACCCACGCGTATATTCGTTCAATATACGTTAACTTTACGCTGATATACGTGTACGTGTATTAAAAGCTGAGCTTCCCTGTAAAAGCTCATAAGCTGGCAGGAAACTTCATTACACAACTATAAATATGTAGCTACGTGATTTTATATATGAACTATGGATATATGGTTATTTATTGTTTGTTTATTTATGTAACTTATATATTTTGTTTATCAATCGTTATTTCAATTTGCGCANATAACCATTAAAAATAATATAAATAATTAATTAATAGTTTTAAACTTTTCGTACAAAAAATATTGTACATACTTCTTGCGTGAACGTTCTCGGATTTGTTCTATGACGGCACGAGCTTGCCCTTTTCCGTGAACCAGTCGTTCCCGCACATGGTATGTAAATAACTATTCCATATAATTTATTCATTTTTTGTCAATTATATTACTAAATGAATTGGTGAAATATTTAAAAAAGCAAAACCGAATAATATATTCTGTAACAAGTTTGGAATGAGACATATTCAGTTGAAGTGGTAAGTTTGCCCTAGCCGTGCGCTGCAGACTATTAATAATTTTTTAACAGCTACTAGATGTCGGCACGTGTGGTCATTCCATCATTAGTAAAAGAACAATTTCGCATGGTTTTGAAGAGTATTACGATTCTATACTTTAAAATTATACAAGAATGGTTTCATTTTGTAATAGTATTAGAGAAATATCTCCATTAATTTTAGAAAAAATGTTTCAAAAATAAATAATAATATTATAAATAAGCCTTTGTTATTTAAATTAAGGTCATTTTATTTTGTAAATATTTAATCAGCTCGTTAGAAATTATCGAAAACACACTATTTAGAATTATTATTTATTTACTTAAACATTATAAAAGTTTGTGAGCGTGTATGTCCTTGCAATAAGTGACAATAAAAACATCGCAAATATGAATATACCAATTGATATGTATTTCACAATTACCTATTCACATCCGATGAGGTATAGAAGGAACACTATATATTTAAATACATTAATCCGATATCGAATTAACACGGTTCCCTTGATCCACATTCTGACGTAAACAAGTGCACATCGTACAGCGTTGGTGGTGTCCTCATGCGGCATAGAAACAAACTAATTACTGTTTTATTCGCGTGTCTGTTTGATTATTGTTCAGAATTTAACTAGTTTATTGTTTATTGTTGTTTATATTAGTTATGTTGATTAAGTTTTATCCTTGAAATGAAATTGCTTTTATATAATTGGGTTGTTTGATTTTATGGCATCCTTGATTTTTCTCATTTTTTCGTATTTTCACTGAGAAGTATTATTTGCATTTATTGTTAGTGTAGACATAATATCATCTCGTCGCAAAGTAATAACATGAGTTGTTCAGTAGTTTTATATTTCAAAAATAACAAAGTTAAAAGGCAAACCCTTTAATTTATAATTTCAAATATGCAGAACCTAGTCAAATGACAAGCAAACGCGTGCATTTGATGTTGTTTTAAAAAGTTTGTTTTGTTAAGCGAATATTTAGGAATGAGGGATGTTTCATCTGTACAGTATTGTGTTCCGCATAATAGGGGAGACGCATGAATTAAAACAAAATGTTTATCTTTATGAGGGTAGACAATCGTACAAAAAAGGTTCAATATACATACATATATTTAAATGCATCATTTCAAATAATACGTAGAAAATTATTGTAACGTTACATCTTTTGATAATAGAGATACATTTTATATATTTAAATGTTTTGAAGAACGCATACATAGGGGTAAAATGAGTCATTTTATATACTTTCCGTACCATAATTAAACGATTATTTATAACTTTAACTCTGTTAACTTAAACAAAAACCAAAAACAAACTTGTATGATATTTTTAATTTTTTAATATTTTATTGGTTTAAAGGAATCAATCCTTCGTATTAATATTTTAGTAAATGTTTGCAACGTATAATAAAAAGAAATAACATATGAAATAAAAAATAAAAGGTATTTACTAGAAAAGTAAATAATAAATGCAATATTTGTTTAATATAAATTTCAAGCAGTCAAAATAATTTAAATAAAATTCAAAATTAACTTAAATTCAATAGTCTCAAAGGTTCAATAAATGAATAAAAAAATACAATAAACAAAAAAAAAACAATAAATTACAAAAGAAATCGACAACATAAAAATATTTGCCCCAAATGATAAATAACAATTAAATTTGCCATTGGCACATATTTCAGAATCGATGCCTTCAATATATTCAAAAACTTGTGGACACAGTACGTAAAGCGTAGGTGCAATCGACGCATGCGTATTTATAATGCCGCGACGCGGAGGCGGGAGTCGCAAGGTGCATTCCACCGTCGGAGGCGGCAATGATCTCTACAAGGTTGGTGGGCGGCGTTCCGGAATTTACCGACTATATGCGAATGAGGACGAAACGCACACTGAAAGTTATGTATACTGTGTGTCTGCAGAAGTGCAGATATTTCAGAAATTTCATTAGATGATAGTGTCCCTTAATATATTACGAGTCATTTTTCTCACATTATTTTCATATTAAGTATTGATGAAATAGGGTATCAGGCCAATGACCTTTCCAGAACATATACAAGCACATAATTTATATATTACTATAAATTTAAACATTAGAAAATAATTATAACGTTTACAATTGGTAAAGTTATATTATAATATCTTTGTTGTAAATACTACATGATCGGACTCCGCCTTGAGAATATGATTTATGATTTATGACTTTCCTTAAAATTTGTTATTATTTTTATTCAATATGTTTGTTTTGCTTAAGTTCAAGGGTAAATGGCATCTTGATTTTATTTGTTATTAAAAGCTCATAAATATAAAATGTTAAAAAAAATATTTTTAAGATTTAAACTCAGTGCATTTAACGGTAAAAATCTTTTTCTATAATTTCTGTTAATAAAAAATTATGCAAAACATGAATTATAAATTATAACTTTGCTGTATACTAACAATAACAATGTGACCAATAAAAGAATAAAAAGAAGCTATACATGTAACTGTGAAATATTGTGAGAGAACAAGTATATATAGAGAGCACGGCAGTGGCGAAAATGGAAGCAGGATGCAGGAGTAACGAAAGGCAGGAAGGGAAAAGCATAGAACAGCAGAAACACGAGTTACCGAAGTATATAATGTGAACGAGCTAGTGCGCGGGCGTCGCTATTTTACCGCGATGCCTAGTTATATGCGCGCGCACAGTCTGGCCGGCGGCCTTGGGTTCGCGACCCGGTCAAGTGAGATGACGTCATCGTAACGACGCACACTGCCGACACAGTTTCGCATCTCGTTCTGTTGTTGTTACTGCCGTTCCTGGACCATTCTTCTCCCTCTCGCATCTTCACTTTACATTTATTTACTTGCTACTATTACACTTTATTTGCTTCTAGTTATTCTCAACTATCATGTATAAACAATATAAAGCTTGTCCTTATAAGATAATAACAATACAAACCAAAATAACAACTAATTAATATAATAATACACATACATTAAATTTTTACAAAAACTTGTTTTTTATACTATTTTGCAATATAAAAACCATATGTAATCAAAAAGAGTTAAAAACCAAAAAAATATTCTTAATTTATCTCACTGTTACATTAAATGATTCTCTAATTTTAAAATTTCTATTAACTTTATTTCAATTAAAGGTCAACATATTCTAAATAATGATATTAAATTTTAAAAATGTTATTTAATTTAAATTAACATTTTTTTAAATGTTGATTTTTAGCCTTTCTAAAATATATAACCTTCCGAAAAAACAAGCAAAATAATAAAAAAAATTGAAGTTATCAATCAAAGTAACACATTTATAAACTGATTAAACCGAAAACCCATCAATAAATCACCAAATACCAACAGTCAAAATTCGACCCTGGCACCATTTTTGCTTTAGCACGAAACAGCAATACAAAACACAATCCAATAAGAATAATAATGACTTGTTAAAAAAAGTCGAAGAACATAAGATATAAAAAAGAAAAGATGCGGCAACAGTGTGTACATAAATTGCTCCATTTAATGGTAGTTGAAATGCCGACAACGTTGCCGGACTATCTCTTTCTAACCGCGGTTGCTATTATTATAAAATGACGGCCATGGGTGCAGTTGACCCGCATCGTATAAACAGGACACTAAATGTGGATATATTGTCATCATTAATGCAATTATGCCGTCAAAGGATGTTGCTTTTATTTTCATTATTGAATTAGCAATTTTTTAATATACTATTATCTAATGCACCCTATTTCATCTATTATTTTCTAATCATTGATAAATTGACCGAAAATATTTCTTTATATGCTATTTATTTAAAAATATATATAATTTACTAAAAGAAAAATAATTCTATATTTTAATTTCACAAAAATACGTAAAATATATGTTCTGGATTACTAATAAAATTTTATTTAGTATAATTTTTTGTAGGTAATCATTAAAGCTTTTACTTGTTAACCATGTAATTAATGTTGTTTGGTTGAGTTTACCAAATTAATTATTTCAAGATTTCATACAGATGTTTTTATTTTAAAAGAACCTTAGAACACACATTGGAATTAAAAATAGTTTTCAACAGAACAATAAGAATAGATAATATATAATTTTTTAGATATTATCCGGCTGTTAAATTCATAAGTATGTAATAATATACAGTAGCAATAATTAATAAATATTTATATTGGCGTTTTAGCAAAGCTATTAGAACGATATGAGTAAATAAATAAATTTAACGATAACATTTATAAATAATTATCTGATTAAAGTAAAATATACATTGATAAGGCACGTTTATATGTATAAATACAATATGTTATTTTTGAAACTTACCTAATTATGTGTTGAAGCTTAGTTTTACTTAGAAACTCCACAATTCTGAAAAACAAAAAATGTAAAGCATTAATTGAAAACTTAACTCATCTTCAAAGTATCAAGATTATCAAAAAAAAAAATTATTTCATATAAAGAAAACAAACGAAATGTTATCAGAAAAGCATATGCTAATGTAACTAATCAGCCAGCGTCAATAAATGATTAAATTAAGATTTATTAACAGTAAAATATGTGGTTAAAGTTGAGTAACAATTAGGTCTAAACTAGTTTACTAGTCATTTAGATTTATTAGATTTTAAATCATTTAAAAAATTGACGAAAAAAATTATTTTTATAGGAAACTGAATTCTTTAAAAATATCTGATAAACCGGTTCATAGTTAAAATAATGATTAAAAATTTTTGTAATCGTTGGTATCATATATTGGCACTGCATTAAAGACAGTACTCTTTTTACTTAGCTTCGTATGGGTATGCATTCAACAAAAAATGTTTTTTGTAATTTTTACATAAACTAAAGAATAGTTACTTAGTAACATTAAGTTTATTGTTTATATTATGTATAATATTAAATAACTTATCTCATTGAATACTATCAATATAAATGAGTGAAAATAAGTGGTGCCAACGTCAATTCATTTAATCAAGAAATGTAAACAAAGACCAGTCTCAAAAAAGACTGATTAATAACTAGTTGAAAGGATCCTTTCAAGAAAAATTAAAACGAGTAAAAAATTGCTATTTTACTCTGATAAATAATAACTAACTAAAATGTATCTATCTAGTTGCATTATAAATATAAATACAAATTTAAAAAAAAAATGTAATTGAGAGATAGCCACTAAACTAATAAGAAAATAATACTTATAAAGATTTTTTTTATAGCTAATAAAATAGATGTTGTATTGTTCTATGTTTAGAAGTGACTGCAAATTTTGAAAATTTTCAAAAATTATTTTTGTTTAAAGGAAAATTAATTTCTTTATTTCAAATGACTGGTCTAAAATAGTTATTTACATACCAAGTGCGGGAACGACTGGTTCACGGAAAAGTGTTTGGCGGCACGAGCTTGCGAGTGTCGCCATAGAACGAATCCGGGAACCAAGTTCACGCAAGAAGTATGTACAATATTTTTTGTATGAAAAGTTTAAAACTATTAATTAATTATTTATATTATTTTTAATGGTAATGTTTGACGTTTCATAGGTTACTGCTGTCAAATCAGACAGAATGTGTTGCCAACTGTGTTAATGAAATGTACTATATTTATACTTAAAAATTAAATTTTATACAACAATTTACCACTTTTTATAATTATTATTAGGAAAAGTAAAGTTTGAAAAACTATACTTTTTTATTATAAATACAGTTTTTTAATAGATAGCTTAGAAATAGGAGTCCTTTTTGCGAAAATTCCCGTAAGACTTTCTGGTTACAATGCGGAAAATATAAATTTCGGAGCTAATGTAACGCAAATCAACACTTTTCAATGCATGAGTACAAAAAAAATCGTTCCAGTACTGATTTCTTAATAATGTGTAGTATGTTTCGAATAAAATTTAGCAATAACAGAATATTATAAATGTATTAACAATAAAAATGTAATATTAAAATTATAGACTTATGATATAAATGTATATGGTAGCGTTGAGAAATTCTTAAAACGTTCCATTTTGCTCACGAAACGCTGAAGGGAAATATTTGCTGCGCAGTTGTGAACAGACCTTCAATTCTGAAGACAAGACGTTTGTATAATTCTGATAATACAACACGGAACTTTCAAATAAGTTAACGTGTTCACAATTCCGAAACGGTATTTGATTAAAATCAAATGAATCATTATTTTATCATTATTTAAATGTTCACTTATTATTAATTAGTGGGAAAAATGGACAAGATGATTTGCAATATTTTATATGTATTATCCTTAAATGGTTTTGTTTTAACTTTTCATTTCAAGTAATTGACTTTTGTTTTTCATTTTACTGAGTCATTATTTTTAGGTATCGTTTTTATTTATACCCATTATATATAGTGGATTTTTATATTATTAAGTTTCTTAAAAATTTAAATACATCCATAAAAAATCTTTATTCTATTGTTTAAAATTATTATTACTTTTAAATACTTTATCAGTTATTAGATGTAATAAATAAAAAAAAACATTTGGCAAAAAAGTTAATACATTAATTTGCATGAATATCAAGGTAAATAAAAAAGCAAATTAAATTTATTCAACCAACAAAATACATATGTATATTAATAATGTAATAATATATTTATAAACATAACAATATTTAACATGTCAAATGCTTTTATCTCATCAAATAACAAACTAACAAACTTACAAAATAATAAAATAACACTAAACAAAATGTTTCGATTTAAATAAACAAACATATTACTTGCAGATATAAACATGTATTTATATTATAAAAGCCCGTTTGAGATGCGAATACAGCGGCAGAGAAACAGCAGCTGCATTCATATTCATAGATCACAAACATACGCGTATATTTTGTTACATTTGACCTTGTAACCATATGTGTCTAGTTTCATTTCTGTCTACTGTTTATTTTGTGTCGTCACCCTTTAGTCTAGTTTTTATCAGTATCATACATACAAAGATTATTTATTATTTTTTTTTTAATTATAATTTAAATGTAAAATCAACTATAAATATCAGGTATATAACGTTAGTATTTACATATATTTAAATATTCATTTAATTTGTTAACAAACTTAACAACATGATTGTTAGATGTTCATGTACATAATACACCTACATTACATACTTAAGTATATAATAATTATCATTATTACAATTTTGACTTAAGGCCAGTTTATACGTTACTATTTACGTAAATTTAAATATTCATTTAGTAATTATAACTAGTATTTTGTTTTATATCAAAGTAATTTAATATATCTAAGTAATAATAAGGAAAAATCATACGACGAACCATTAAATTTAAAGATGTGTTAATAGCGAGCGATAATTTATGTGTATTTTAATAGCAAAACAAAAATCTCATGTTACAGTAATAATAATAATAATTAGAAAAATAATTATTAATTAAAATGTAAGAATTTTTTTGCTCCGTATCTCAATAACATTTATTCGATCTGATGTAAGCAGAATTTTTTTTCCACATCATAAAACACATATTGAAATGACGTCATAAGTGTACAAGTGTTTTTATTATAAAAAGTCAGTAAGTATAGAAACAGAAGACGCATTTCATATGATACAATATAAAATGTGATGATTACCTTGAAGTATGTAAGTAGAATTTTTTGCAATTTTGAACTTGAACTGTACTTAACTCGAGTAGAAAAACAAACATGTTTTATCTAAAAGTCACACCCATGCAACAACGGCGAGGCGGTTACTTTTTACGGATAACGAAATTTGATGCTACATTTCCTGTTTTGATTATTTGAACGCGACGATCTTGCACCATATGATAAATTACATCATATACACGTTCTAAACATATATTTTCTAACATATTTTCACAATCAAATTAATAGACCACTCTGCATATGCTCTTGCAAACATTTTAAAAGTTTTCAAAATTGATTAACTTTTCATTTCATTTGAAAATCAGCTGTTGAGACGTGTTAAAACTCTTAGTTGTTTTATTTAAATTGGTCTATTGTATTTTTTTTATCACATACAGAATACTTCTGATGATTGCCGAATAGCCAAAATTGTACAATTATTTATAAGAAAATAAAAATGTTTTATAAGAATATTTTATTTTTATATATAAAAATCATTTATAAAATTCAAATATTGAAGAAATAGATTGAAAAACTGATTGTTTTACATATAAAATTGTACTAAAGTAGTATCGGATACAACGACATCGGTTATAACAACATATGTGATGAAAAACTAATTATAATCTTACATTTTTTAAATAAAGTCTACATCTTTTACAATTAATCATTTATCGTGTAGAAAAGACCAAAACACTACAGATTTTTTTTTTACAAAATTATTGTCTTAATAATAATATTAACAGCTTTAATTTGAAAATTAAAAAATAGATAAAATAAAATAGATTTAAAAAAACTAAAATAATTTAGACAAACAATGTATAAAATATATATTTTTTTAAATATTATTATGGAATTTATAAGATTCATAGAATAATAACATTCTGCGTAACTGTGAAGCATTATTATGCACTAGTGTTTAATAAGGTAATATGAAGTATATATTATCGAATAACGTAAAACCCTAAAGTGTAGTAACTAATAGCTATAGCTATTTTTCAATTATTAAAATAATCTTTCAAACTTAATTCAGTTTTTTTAATTTTTAAATTAAACTAAATTTATAGTATTAGAAATAGTATAGTCTGCAACATGTTTGGAATGAGTATTCTGCACTCGTATGACAAACTTTCAATTCAATTTCAATTTGAATATCTTATTAATTTAAAAAAAAATAGCTATAAGATATAAAATTAACCAAATAAAAGAATTAATAATAATTAAGAATTAATAATAATAATAAAGTTATTTTAAATATTTCATTCCAACATTTTTTGAAACTGATATAACGACTATCGGTTATTACGACCGTCTTTGATATTCTCACATTCTATCATTGTAAGTGATGAACAATGCATTACAGAAAACAAATTATAGTTTAAACCAGCCAATATTACTTTTTGCTAAATTTAAATTTAATTCGAAACAATATATTTTGGAACATATTTCAAAATTTATTTAACAATTAAAATCATTATTGTATAATATGTTAAATAATTGGAAATATATATACATATATATGTATATCTATAATTACACATAAACAATTTGCTAAACAACAAGTATACGTTTAATATGAAGCAATTATAACAATGAAATATAATATCGTAATTAATTATATCGAAAATAGTTTTATTAAATAATTATTTATAAATAAATACAATAAATATAAAATAATTGTTTTATATTTATAGAACAAATTCAAAAATTTACACATTTAAATTGATTAAATAATCAGACAATTTAAAATTTTCATTAAAATTGCTTCAATTGAAAATTATTACAACAAAACAATTAAAATCAGTGAATAAAAACACGATGATTTACAGACAGAATATAGACGGTATAATTACGAATTTTGTCAGATATTAATTTCACAAATTTCATAGTTTGGTTCAATAAACACTTCATGAATTTTTTATTAAATTTGTCTGATTTCAATGAAGCTAACAAATGAAATGTGTATTAACATTCAGTTTTTCTATTCAATGGTATAAAAAAGGATTATCTAAATTCCTGGCATATATCAAGTTATTATAATATATTTAAATGAATAGAAGTCGTCCGAAATAAGTTTAAATTAATTAGAGTATAGAGTTATTTAGCGAAATTTTAAATAATCCCGTCATGTGTTTAAAGACAACGTCACGCATGTGGGTCTGGGACTAAGCGCGCTTTACATTTCCAACAAAACAAAGAACGTTAGATGCACATGAAATAACAGCAACAAGCGACCGCCATCACGGAATAAAAGTTGCGCTGCAATGCGCTTGTATTCAACATCTTGAAGGTCGAATTCAAAAACAACAACTAAAGGAAACATTATTTCAAATACTTTATAGAACCAGAACCAAAGATGAAGTTATATCCACTTCACAGGAAGTTTAGTGTCTACAAAAATTCAATGCTTTACTTTACTTTACGCTACATTCCTTTGAGTTCTACGAAATGTTTAGATAGCGTTTTTAAAGACACGTGTTACCTACAAAGAAATTTTCTGCACAATATGCGATTTATTTGTTACACAATTCGTTCGTATATATTTTTGCTGGTTTATAAAAATAAAAAAATTAAAATGTATAAAAAGAAATTGTTGCATATGTTGCACTATCATCAACAGATTAAAACTGTTTTCTGTCAGTAAACGAACGCTTTTTCGTTAGCACAAATATTTAATCAAGTGTTGAAATATGCCGTCGTACTTATACTTACGCGAAATACAGCTTTTTGTTTATTTTCTTCAATCAACTACACAATACTTCTCCTCTAATTTGTATTTCTAGTTTATATCTCCGCTATTTTAAAAACAAAACCTTTAACTCTATTTGTAACAATAACTCATATTGTTAATACTACAAAAAAAAACTTATTTTTTTATTCTTTTAAATATTATTTTAAATTTAAGTANATGTACAATATTTTTTGTACGAAAAGTTTAAAACTATTAATTAATTATTTATATTATTTTTAATGGTTATGTTTGACGTTTCATAGGTTACTGCTGTCAAATCAGACAGAATGTGTTGCCAACTGTGTTAATGAAATGCACTAAATTTATACTTAAAAATTAAATTTCATTATTCATTATTATTAGGAAAAGTAAAATTTGAAAAACTATACTTTTTTATTATAAGTACAGTTTTTTAATAGATACCTAAGAAATAGGAGTCCTTTTTGCGAAATTTCCCGTAAGACTTTCTGGTTACAATGCGGAAAATAGAAATTTCGGATATTGCTAAGGTAACGTAAATCAACACTTCAATGCATGAGTACAAAATAGTTATTTGTGTATTAAGAGCGCAAAGTAGGACATTGTCGATTGAGAGATTGTTGCCGCGCGGCATTCTCTCGAGCTCAAGAGCGGCAAAGTAACATTTTGCGTTGACAAAAGAGAGCGCAAATACCTACTTTGTATGGCGACTGTATAAAAAATAAATTTCATTATCATTTAATCGTTTAATGGTGGAAATGGAATAATATTATTTATTTACATTTTTTTAATTCGTTATTTGTCATGTTGGTAACTCTATTTTACTTCTGTATCGGAAGTACGGTATCTCTTGATACACCTTTCAAAAAACTTTATGTATTTAGATACTTATCTCAAAATTTTATATATCGTTAACAGTTAGTTTGCAAATAAAGAAAACACTTTTATCATTTTTATTTAACTTTTTAATATTGTTTATGTTTGTAATGAAATATGATATTTTTGTATTCTAGATTGAAGCTATATTAACCAATGACATTTTATTATTTCATATATAGTAATTATTTCAGTAAAATTAAATTAATAATATATAAGAAACATGTTTTTTGCAACAAAACTATAAGCGAATGTCGGTTTTTATTATGAGCAAAACAAGAATTTTAATCAGGAAACATTAAATATTCTGAATTAAATTTTAAGCAACATAACCTTAAGAATATTAAAATTTTATCCTAAAATTATTAAGAAATAGAAATATTTTAAATCATTTAATATATAATTTAAAACAAACTACAAATCTATGCTATATAGATGAAATTTGTAAAAACTAATATCATCATATAATATTGTTTTCACCTCAAATTTATAACCTCGTATCAAATAATCAAAAAACGATTATAGATAAATCTAGATCAGAATTATTTAGTAAATAACCAGAAAACATTTGAATCTAATTTAGAAGAAAAAAAAGCTGGTTCGATAATAACGAAAGCAACTTAAATTAAAACTTTCAAATCTAAAATGGTAATATAATATAAAAACAAAACTGAATCAAATTTTAAAAAGACTAAAATATTATTATATGAGTTTTGCATTTCTCTTCTGCACATCATATATGCATTAGACTATATGAAACATCGCGTGTTATATTGCATATGTGTACAAATGTGCTTACTAGTTTATATATGAATATAAGTTTGTTCAAAATGCAAACATACTTGCACAAGGGGTAGCGTGATTTTATATTTACGTTGACATGAACCATATGTAAAATATATAATATACAGTTGTCAAATCAACTTTTAATTTTCTTATTTATATAATATATACATTTATTATGAATACCTAACTTATTTCATAATAAAATAGAAATATTTAACAATTCTCAATAGTTGTAAAAATATTTAAAAACACAACACGTCACATAATACACACGACAGGAAGTATAAAATGTTAAGTGCATGTATAAAATTATATACACATTTGGCGGAAATAACATTAGACCTTGAATTTTATTCATTTCATTATCTTTTGGCGGGAAAATTTAAATTATTAATTTCTAACAATGTTCCACACGAATGCGTATGATTTTATCAAAATTTGTGGAGCACGTTTTACAAATTATTTATATTTATTTCTTAAGATTATGGTTAATTCTTAAGGATTTATATCATTGCGTGATATTTCAAACTGTACTTATTGACAATTATTATTATAGATATTACAGAATAATTGTGGTTTATTGTTCATTCTAGATGATAAATACTATTTTAGCAGGTAACTGAATATTATTTTTACTTAGTTTCAAGTTAAAATGTCTTACCAGTTATAGTGATTAAAGATTAGTTGAAGATGATACATACCTGCAACAAAAAAGATAAATTATTAAACAAACGTACATTTTTATATCTTAAAATAAAAATTTGGTTTTGAAACAGTTAGTTCCAAAGATCACATTGTAATTGTTTTGGATGTTACAGAAACTATAACGAAGATAAAGAAACAAGAAGTTAGATTAATAGGTTAAAAAAAAAAGTTTTATGAAATGGAAAACAATTAAAATACTTAATGAAATTATAATAAATAGATATCTCAGAATATTGGTAATTACGAGAAAAAAGCCTATTACAAAAAGTTATTTTAAAAATAATTTACTATAAGTCTATGAAAACATGGTTTTCCTGTAAGAAAACACGGAAGAATTTTTAAACAACTACTGAATTATGAACCAACTAGAAAATGTGATGTCGGAAGACCCCAAATAAGATAATGAAGTGGGAACAAGCTAAGTGCTTAAACCTTGAAAGTTAGAAGAAGATAAAAGTGTAATCAAGTTTCAAAACCATACATAAACATTTACTAAGTATAGTAGCTAAAAAAAACTTCACCATATAAATTTGTAAAATCTTAATCTAATAATTTTACACAAAATAAAAATAACATCATAAAAATTGTCTGAAGATATATTTGCAACGACGTTTTTTCTTGTAACAACTGTATTCAATTATTCAATATTGCTTGTTATCTACTAATGTGGTTAGAAATCCTAATTAGTTACAATCTTATATTTCTTAAATAAAGTCCTAGTCTTTTTCGATTAATCAAATGATACATATAAGTATCGCT
>NEEE01005561.1:2851-17464 GCA_002278615.1 Pogonus chalceus | reverse complement strand
GTAGCTTACAATATTTTATAAAAAAAAATTAGAATATTGAATAGATATAATATTATTACAAAATAAAGTACTTTGTATTACTTTATAGGTAATAATCTCTATTATTTTATATAAAAGTATATTATTGTATATAATTAAACTTTTAAATGGATATAAATAAAATTTTCTTACCGACTGTTTGATAAATATCAATCTATAAAAACTCCCTAATGTAATTTTGAATGGACATACCTGAAACAATAAAGAATTAAATTAATATCTTACAATTAAAATTAAGGAAACATTGAAATTATAATAAATTACAATATAATTCAAAATAGAAACAATGTTTACTGCCGTAAATTAGTTTGTACGATATATGTTAATTAATGTTTCTTCTATTTGATTGTTAAAATAATTTCGCTTCAAGCAACAGTTTCATTTCAAACATCATTTTATCACATTTTCACAAATTTAATTAATAATAACACACATTTATTTACATTATAAATTGAATAGTTTATTAATTAAATTTGTTTTAATAATAAAGTTATAAATGATAGCTCATATTTCATTTTCTGATACTATATAATATAACATTACAACTAATTGTAATACAATTTAATTTAAGATATTTCAATTTTATTTGACATAGTATATATACTGTATTTTACTTGATTTACAACAATTAATAATTCTTAAGTAAACTTTATTTATGAATTAATGTTTTATAAAATATCACATACGATTTTACTTTTTACTGAAAAAATACAGTGATGCAATAAAACTATAAAATCAGATTTTAATAGTAGAAGAAACATAAAAAATAAAATTGAATTAATTTTGCAAAAAAAAATCTGCACTGAATAGCAAATATATCGATATCTCGATATCGGTACACGCAATCAAGCCGTATCAATTTTGTGTGCGTGCAAAGAGCACGATTATAAAGTTACGAACGAACTGTGCTACAACGACAGAGTGAAAACAGGGTCACACGTTGACCCAATAACAAGGACGACCTTTTAAATTTCGAACTTTTGTTCGCTTCAATTCACCATCGTTACATTCAGGTCTTTAAATTTAACCCATTTTTTAAGCACACAGATTTATAGCAATTTCAATTTTTACATCAATACAATATGTTTTTTTTTTAAATAAATGATAATGCTTTTTCAGTGTTATGTTAAAAATTAAAATAAAATTTAAAACTTACGCAATATTAACAAATAAATCTTTTAAAATAATTTCATTGATCAAATATGCAGTATATGTATAAATGAAAGAAATAAATTTTTAAACAATGGTACATTTTAAAGCAAGGTCAGTAAACAATATAGTCTAAAATTGTTAGAACAAATGAATAACTTACAAAAACAAAACAAAAACGACAGTAACTTACTGATTTAACAATAAATCTATGCACAAACAGCAAAAATATCATGGTACATAATGAAACAAAGTCTATTATTTAGAAAGACTGTATATCTATTATTAAATTATTAATATAATAACGAATATCTACAATTCTTCTACATTTTACTTTTTATTTACTATTTATGACATACACAGGGCCGTAACTAGTTTTTTTTTGGGCCCTGGGCAAGCATTTCAAACTGCTCCCCGTACTGTTACTGTTCTATATTATTTTTTTTTTTAATTTGGAACAGTCTGAATAAATAAACACAAAATAATTGTTCTTTCAATTGTCTCTGCACGTAATTTTAATTTCATTTTCTAATTAGAAAAAAAACAATAAATTAAAAAATCATAAATATATTTAAATTATCTTTTTTTTGAGAGTCCTTTCTGGGCCCTGGGCAAGTACCCCTGTTGCTCCTGTTACAGCCCTGCTTATACATACAAATATTTGTGATCAACTAATATCATTTTAAGTTTGGATTGATAAATATAACTTATTTAAAACTGGTTAGTTCTTGTAGGAAAAAAACTATAAATATTCCATATATTCAAAATTACTTTTTTGCGCTATTGTTTTAACTTTTCCGTACACTATTGTAAAGCAACAAAATTATAAAATTTTGCAAGAATAATAATAAAACTTTTGAATACATTAATTTGTTATTGCTTATATATTATTCTGGTGAAGAACAATAGTGTTTATAACATTGAATATTACAATAATTTTATTCTGGTTTTATTTAAATTCTTTATGATATTAAAAAAAAGTTATAACATTATAAAGTTATTATAAGAATAGAAAAATTTTAAGTATCCGAATTTTCTTGTAACCTCGTGTACTTTGGTACATATCTTTTCAAGGCCACAGCAAGACACCTGTGTTCAGTGCTCTAGATGTTTCACGCTGTTATCAGCTGCTATCGACAAAAGAGAAAAGAGGGAAATGTCGGTTATTGACCTCATGGCCCACTTGTGCACCTCTGCCATACGAAATTGGACACTTGTTTTAACCAAATCGTCCACAATACACCAGCTTTATTTCGGGGATAGATAAAAATTTATGTTATGTTTATGTGCAAAGTTATGCAACATTTACTACGTTTATTGTGTATTTGTTTAAACGGTTTAAGCTCAGTTTATCATAAGTATACTTTTGTTTTTATATGCTGTGGATCATTTAGAAAAAAATAGTAGATTTTTTTCGGTAAAATTCAGTTTATATTGTTTAAATAAAAAATGTCATTATTGCTGCAACAACTGTTTTAACATTTGCAATTTTTTATGCAATTTATCATAAATATTTAAAAGTCAGGCCACGTTTCGAATACATAACTAATGAGTTAAAAAGCAATTTATGATTGAAAATCAAATCAATATTTGAAAACCATTAAAATTGGGTCATACATCTGTATTATCCAGTTTACAAAAACCCAATTATTAAATAAAAAAAATTCTTTTGTTATATTTTCAATATTTTATAAATATCAGATAATTATCATTTTGGAAAAATATTTAATAAAAATATATGAAGCAAAATTACTGATGTAATCGACTTTTTAATATTATACTTATTTAGAAATTGAAAAATTCATTATCCGTAGAAAAATTGAAAATAGCAAATTCTATTGCATTTATATTGGTATTTACCAAATTTTGTGATCAATATATAGCAAATAGATTGGTTTATTTTGATAATTTATTAGTTAATCAAAACATTCTATACAGTTTAAATTTAAATAAAATATTAATTGTTTTTAATTATTTATTACTATATTCAGTAATTTATATAATTCTTGTATGAATTTAATCCTAAAATAATAGTTATATTCAAAAACTTAAATTTTTCTATGAAGAAATATAAACTCACATAACATACACCTAACCTTCAACGAAAATCTCAAGTCACAAGGATAAGAAAATGTAAAAATTCTCACGATTATAACATGAACCGGCGACATATTTAAGACAAGCGTCGAAGACACTTCACCCATAAGTGCTGATTACACAAAAACCTTGGCTCTCCTTTTCCCCTGTGCACAGAACATCCAACATGGCGACGCAACATCAGCGTTTTCTTTGCCATCGACGTCGTCGTCGTCTTCGCTGCTACTAAGGCGACAGATTACGAAATAACAGATAGAAGCGACACCCAAGATCATATTTCGTGTTTTATCTTTCCAACAACGATTAGTTTACCTTACAATCTTTATGTTTATTCCTAAAAGGTTTAGTTGAAACTAGAGTGTTAATATATTTTAGACATACAATACTTAAGTAATATTTTTGAAATATATTTACTTATATTTAAAAATTAAGAAATAAACTTATCATATCTAATAGATGAAGAATTTACTAATATTTTTGTAGATCTTTTTGTTTGAAATGTCATTAAGATTAACAATAGAAATGTGTTTTGATTGTAGTGAAGCGTAAATCAAATTAACCGCCTTTTTCTCTATTGTTTCACATTGTAATAGCTAATAAAACGTGATTATTTGAACATTATAAAATTACTATAGCTACTCACCATACAAATTTTTATTTCTTTATTTTTCTCAAACAAACGCTACATATTTTTAAATTATCATCAGTGTTTTTATATGATAGAATATAAATATAATAAAATTAATTCAAATAAAATACATTCATAAATTCAGTAAGCTGACTACATTTCCGTAGTATAAAAAAGCAAACATGATGAAATATGTTTGCAACTTCAACCCCAACATATACATATATAGAAGCGTAGTATTCGTATTTCTTTTTTGTTGGTCGAAACTGTTTTGCATACGAAACACTTTAGTTGCTGCTTTTGTATTTGGTTTGTTTTGTATGTATATATGTATGTATGTATGTTGTATGAAAAATGGCTACCAGAATGCGCAAATGTTTTACATTTGAGCTTAAATCTCCTTGGACAAAGAGACTAACACGGTAGAAATAGAATAGTTTATAATTTTGACCCAAATTTTGATCACCAACTATTTTTTAGTTGTATGATCTTTCCAATGCATTTTTATTTCTTTCTTTCATTGTACCTAACTATAGCATCCCGGGATAATCCTAGATAATAAATAATCCTTTAAATCGATTAAAATACAGGTTAAAACTCATAAAAACATTGTCAAAAACAAATAAAAATTTAGTTCAAAACTGAATTTAAAGAATTAAGAAGTACAAATCATTCAAATATTATTTAAAAAGACTTTAAATAGCGATGCCAAGCTGATTTAGTATAAGTTAATATTCAGTTAAAAAGAACTTTTTACAAGATTAAAATTTAAAAAATAGTGACCGTTTAAAATTAAAAAGAATAAGTTAAGGACCAGTAAAATTGATTAAATATCGGTTATTTCAGGAAAAGACTAGTTCTAGATTAGTATTCCGGAATTAATATGAATACTATTTACATAAATGTAAATAACGTCATGTTAACAACTTACGAAAAATATATAAATTATTTAATTGTTATTTTATGTTTTTAGTAACAACTTTAAACGCATATAAAGAAATAAAAAGTATAAAATCAAAAATAATTTCAGTAAAACTTATAAAATTTATATTAATTAAGTAATTGTATATACCTGTTTTTTAATTAAAAATAAAGAATATTTCAGTTACAATATTTTTGAATTTAAATATCTTAAATTCATTAATATTCTCATTTATTATCCTAACCTCAACACGGCTGGTAGTACGATTGAGTTTAGAATTTGAAGCAGATTGTCACAGCTCGCTTCAAAATCTAAACTCTTTTAAACTCTCTAAGGTCCTTAAATTAATAATTTTAGTAAATTGTGTTATGAGTGGAAGGATAAAAAATATGTTTCTACAGTCGCTATACAAAGTATGTATTTTGCGCTCTCTTTTGTCGCTGACGTCACCTATACGTATATTACCTTCACAAGTCAATTTGACATATGGTTGCTCTGTCGGTACATTACATAATTTAACAAAATTTCCTGCTATGTAAAACTTATTATTTTTTGTTATGGTGGATAACTCATTGTGGCGTGGCGACTGTAGAAAAAATCTTGTGTGTATTTCGAGCGCAAATGGACATTATCGATTTAGAGAGAATGCCGCGCGGCAACAATCTCTCAATCGACAATGTCCCACTTTGCGCTCTTAATACACAAATAACTATGTCATTACTGTTTTATCTATACTAAAGATTAGTTTCTATGATATAAATAATTAAAGTTTGACGTAACAAACTATAATAAAATGAAAAGCATTAGAAATAATTGAAACGATACGTAAGTGGCGAGAAGAAATAATTGAAAGTGTAAATATGATAATATGAAAAGTATGAAATTAATCCGATTGTAGAAAAACACGTGTGGTCTAATAATACGAGTAAATATGAATAGTTGAAAGATGATATGAGAACCATTGCAATTATAAAGTGTATTTAATATCCAGGCAACAGCTCCTTAAATAGTAATAGAATCTTCAATATATTCTCGCAACATCAGTAGTTAGTAGTACCTGTATGACATTTATAAGTGCAACATATTATGTATAATGATTTTCACACATATCAAAACGATTCATATGAATAACAGCATATGGCAGACGCATTACTAAACTATCATCATTACTATGATAAATTATATTGTTCTGCTAAATGCTTACTTGATAATAAAATCAAACTTATATATTACTGCTACTATTTTAATGATAACATTATTTTATTGTTACTGTTAATTAAATTTTCTGACATGATTTATTTCCATTCCGATTTTAATCATAATAAATGATCATTATATTTCACGTATACTGAAACATTTATATATTAGTTTTATTAATTACTATTCAATTTCAATATTTTTATAACTAGTCATTTTATATGAGTTTCTCATAAAATTTAACTTTTATTTTTATTTCACTCAAATTTGATGATATTAGAATTTTTTGAATTTCCTATAAGTATTTCTAAAATAACTCCAACAATTATTAGATTTAATAAATAAAAATAAGATAATTTTTAAAGACATTTCGGTAAATCAGAAATAAAATTTTAAATAATTCTTAGGTATCAGGTAAATATGTATATTCTTTTATAAATTCTAAAATTAGTGTAATTAGTACATTATAATATGATCTTAAGATAAAACAATTAAAATATGTCAAATTAAAACCTCAGCAAAGTTTATTTTTTTTCCTATTCTTCTTCTCCTAGCTAAAACTTTACTCAAAGCATCACTTCCATAAATTTTGATTAAGAAGACCTTGAATCAGTTAAGTTCAGAATTTAAAGCAAACTGTTCAATCATATTCATAACTAATCTTTGATTCAAAATACGTTACAGCCTGTTTTAAATTATGTACATACTCAAATATACTACCAGCTGTTTAAAGGTCATTCAAAACAATTTTAAGAGTTTTTATTTGTTATTCAAATCAGCTAATTTCTGTATAATAATCAAATTATCATAAAAAACAATATATAAATATTTTCTTCTCCTAAATTCGATAAGAATCACATTTATATTTAAAAATTATGTTTTTACACCTCCAAAGACTTTTTTGAGTTTATTTATACCTCGTATACATTGATGTCTTTTTTTAAAAAAACTTGTATTCAAATTTTAACCTTATTTTATATTTTTTTAAATTATCTGTGTAAGATGTTCATATACATTTTGATTCAATGTTTATGCTTTTGTTTTTAAATGAAAGAATAAATATTTTTTTAATTTAAGCCTACTTATTACTATGACAATATTTATTTATGAAATACTTTTACATGATACCAAAAAAGTCAATAATGAATGACAGGAATGGCGGCGTTGAAAAGAAAGAAAAAGAGACTCCCTAAAGTAAGGGGTTCGGCCCTCTATATCGAGGGTTACGTGGATAGAAGTAACCAACTCATGTAAAATTTTATCAATACTGACAAAAGCCAATTAGGTTTTGGTAAGATTGAAATACATTTTTTGCATAAAACCGGAACAAATAAAATAAAATTTTAATATAAATACATGATTTACGGATAGCAAAGGTTACAACTGTCAGTTATAATATAAGATCCTACATAACTTAAGCTGAACAGTAACAACCAATAGTAAAAATAAAATCTACCGTCTGAAGACTGAAGAGTTTCAAGACAAGATGATGTTTTAAGATAAGGTAACGTACACCATACTTACATACTAAGCTGTCTAAAAGTGTAATGTCGATATTATAGTGCAGAGTACGCGACCATACCGATACTGTTCATGATATCTGAGCAAGTATATGTCAGTTTTAAGTTCGCGAGAAATTTAAATCGTTATTGTTATATTTAAAAGGAACAAATTTTATCTGATACTTTGCTATAAGGTATTATTACAGACTATAACACTTATATATAAGATGGTTATATATGTTGGGATATAGTGATTTTCTACAGGTATAAAGAGGAACTATAAAATGTTACGGTTTTACTTCAAGAATATTATTCTGACGCTTTATCATTTTTATATTTATTCTTTGGTGGAAACATTCAAACTAAAATAATGGTTAATTAAATTTTAAGGTCAATTCACAATTTAACAAGAAACAGAATACTCTCATTAGTTCCAATTAGGGTCAGTGTCAAAATTGTATTTGTGCGTGTGTTCAGAATTAGCAAACGCACGACAGTACTAAAGCACGCATGTAAAATACTACCAAAATTTGTTTCACGATTTGTATGCGGTTAATATCTTCAAAGCACGCACTATTTTAAAACAATTTATTGTTGGTTTATCTTCCTCAAAACCACACTTTTTTTTGAATAAACATTGTTAAATATATTCGTGTTTCAAATGGTTTTATTTTTAAGGAAAAACGAAGAATATCTATCTGCAGAATTGAAGAATTCATTTTTATTTTTTGTACCGTTGAGCACATTATGTTGCAAATCAATGTAAGCATGTTCCAAGTAAGAATTTTTTCCTCCTTTATAAATTTCCATACGAAAAGCATTCTTTGAAACTTCGGAATGTATACGATTTCCTATTTCTGTTTGACTAACATATTTTTTCGTCTGTCTTTTACTGTTGCCACCCAGAATACCGTGAACGTCGATAAATTCGTAAAGTGTTACACTAATTGAAATGTATTGACCCCCTGGTAGCCGTCCAATTCGTTAACCGAATTGTACTTCATTTTATTTTACCAATATGAGCTTTGGATAAAGTAGGTTAATTTGTAGCTTCATATTTGTTTTTATTATACTTGTTTATTTCGAATTATCTTTTTACATATTTATTCTTGTTTTTCTAGCAATTCGTTTATTATTTGACATATATAAACACTGAAAGATTTTTACTGACTCAATAAATAAATAAATGAAAATAAAAGAGACTATTTTTATCACCTATTAATTTATTACTTTTATATGTATGGATTTCAAAACAATACAACTTTTTATGTTTTTTTATTCATATCAGTTAAGGATAAAATTTTGACGATTTTTTATAAGTTTATAATTTTCGGTTATATTTATCTTTAAGATACATACTTATATTTTTAAATTAAATAATTATTTACAAAATTAAATTAGAAATTCAAATAGAGGTTATCTGTTAAAATGAGGGCACAGAACTATGAATTGTTATCAGTGTAGTTTAGATAAACATGTAATTATATATGCTATACCTACATAATGGTACTTAATATATATGTATGTTTAAACATATATTACGCATTCAGTATGAATGAAATTTAATTTCCATATATTCATGCATTATAATGCAATGACAGATATAAACTGTGACGTCTTATCTGATATATTTATTATAATGAATATTATTATATGATTAGATCATTATTTATTTGTAATTTAACTTAAGTTTATACACCGGTTTCATTAAAAAGTATGACAAAAACTGCAAATATTTTGACCAATTAATAAATATAATTTTATATTTGAAAATAAAAGAAAATACAAATGTCGCCCAGGTCAATAAGTAAAGAATCAAAATGATGATCAAATTCAGAGCGATCCAATCAATTCGCGGCGACGTAAATAATATTGACCTTGACGGGCGGACACAACGACGGCGATGTCGGCGGCGGAGGTCAACGAATTGCCCGATGCCGAATGCGCAACGTTGCAACATCTCCACACGAAACACTATGCCATGATCAAGAGCATACAAACCACGCCGTGCCGTTAGCGATCATTTCATTGGTCTAGTCTAGTTGTTCTGTACTTTTAGTTTAAAGCTATTATGAGGCAGTTTCTTTGGCTAGGGATACCATGCTGGTTGAGGGGCCGATTGAGGGGACCAGAGGGGCACTAGTTTACAGCGGACGACCTGATAACACTATGTGAAGGTCACAAAACACATTGATGATTATGTTTTTAATGACAAAATAATGATTTTATGTCTGTTTGTTATATTGCTGTTGAACTGTGACTTTAAATGCAATATTCATACTACAAATAATTTTAGCCAATGAAAGTAAAACACATTTTAAACACGGTAAATTAATTCATTGTAACTATTCAAGATAATTTTGTTGAAAATAGAAAAATATTATCCAATAAGATGACTGAACATTTTCTTTCATTCAATTTCTTTGTAACACATTCGGAGAAATCAGTCCTACGATGACATAACCTCCAAAATTTATATTAAATGTACTTCATTTTAAAACTAACACGAAGTATACTATATGTTTCGTTTTCTAAACCATTTATCAATGAGTGTTCATAATTTATTTAATTAATCATATCTCATTTAAATATTTCTTAGAATATTGTATACAAAAGGAAATTAAAAAAGGTTAACTTGTATTTATTATTGTATTTAAAGAAGGAAAAACAATAAACTAAAGATTAATTTTTATACATAATTTGTATTGAATATTAAATTTATCATTGTATTCTTCATACTTCGTTTTTACTTTTAAACAATATTCATATTAAATTAAAACTTAAAAATAACAAACTGACCTAAAAAATTATTAAATTTATTATGAAAATTTCATAAAACAAAATACTGTTGATATTTTGATAACAAATGATGACATTCCTGATAAGCGAAAATAGGCTGTTGACAAGATTATAAAATAAATAAAATATTACCACTAGACATACATAAACAAAATATAAATATATTCGAAAAATTCTTACTAAACATTAAAATAAGTTTAATGCACTATGAACGTAGATAATATATAATATTATTTATTTTAAACAAATAAAAAATAAATATACATACGCAATTGTAATAAAATATCATATTTACTCGTAAAATAATTTTATTTTTGGTTTACTCATTTTTATTATGATTTATTTTTGATCATAAATTATAAAACATATGCAGTAATTGGCATTGATCTGAGTTTTAATCAATAGGTCAAGAATAAGTTCCTAAGATTATTTAATAACAGAAAAATAAATTTTCCCGTTTTTAAAATAATTTAGTATTATTTTATGTTGTTTGAAATAATAAACTAAACAAGACAAATTAATATGTATAGAAAGTAAAAATAATTTGAATACACAGCCACACCTATAAATAAAATAGGCCACTTTTTATAATTATAATATGAGTCATTTAAAGACAATCATCTTACTAATCAAAGTATTGATTGATCGGAAATGAAAAGTATTATTCCACTAGCATTTTTATTGATTTGTAACGGGTAATTTAAACATCTTTTTAGCCGACAATTTCTCTTATGTGGAACACTATATACATATTTTGTTCTTATTATCTTACTTTTTATTACGAGTTGATGGAAGTGAAATATGTAATTTAAAGAAAGTTAAAAATTTATTTATTTATTTTTTCAATAAAAAGAATTATTTTATATTATTGAAAAATATGCTCAATTCATTTCAAATAAATATAATATCTAAATAAAATACTGGATGCAACTTTTATTTTGTGAAACTACATCAAATGAAATGTTTTATTAAAAAAAGTGAACCCAATTAAATTATTTATATAAATAAAAATATATTGATTTCATTTTCATTACATATAATTTATTTGTAACAAAATCAGATCAAAAACAACATACAGAAACAAACAGAAAATAACCTGAAGGTATAATAAAATTATACATAAAAAAACTGGGTCTGTATTTCGAATGCAATGCTGAGTAAATAATGAGTAGATAGAATATATGATATTAGTAGAATTAATTTATAGAATAGTGCAGTAATGATAGAAAGACGCGGCTAGCGTTAGGAATGATGGCTTGGCCGGATGCATGGTCCAGCTGTAAATAGACGGAAAGCCTTCGGCGCGGTTACGAGGATATGTGCTAATTAATCTCACACAACCGCAAGCGCATATGTGTTTGCTCGTGCGCATGTACATACATCACTCTTACGTAACGAAATTATTCCAGAATTATTAGCAATGCGAGCAATTTATTTCTACAATTCTTCAACGGCAAGAGAATAAAATAAACAAATATATCCTTCAAAATCAACAAGGAATCATCCATCATTCATGCTTCAAAGAACTAACCTCGACTTCTAACTTCGTGTTTTACAATGAGCGCATGCTCAGACTGTCATGATACTCCATCTTGGAAATATTTCTTTTATATTTTAACTTCCTCTAGTTCTTATATTGTAAAACACAAAATATATAACAACGAATAATGACATTTTCAGATTTAAAAATTTTACAAAATTTGCTTATCTACGGTCAAAATTATTTTTATAGAAATAAAACTGATATTGAAATAAATAACAAGGAAATCGATTTTTGTCAAAATATTTATTTCGAATGTATAATTTATCGAATGCAATAATGATTGGAAAAATGCGTTTCATGTTTCCACGCGATAAAATCTATGATATTTGACATAGGAATTATTGCATGCAATAATTAATATGCATATAAATTATAATGCAAGAAATGAATTTTAAGATTTGAATTACTGCGCAAAGTAATCCAATGTTTTGACGGCAGCGCATAGACCTCACTATAAATGCACACTTATTAATATCTTGGCAATGTTGTAAATTTTCATGTTTATAATATACTTGTAGGTGTTTATGCTTCTACCAACATACCTCGTATATTTATACACATGTAATTGTATTCATTAGTTACAATGTTTTAATTAGTTTTGAATTTTATTTTTTATATTATTTGATGTAAATACTAGTTGACATCATAATGAAAACAACAGGTGCATATAAAATAGTATATGTATATGCTATACATATTTATGTATTTAAATATGTATGTAAGAAATGAAATTGTAAACCTCCTTGAAATTCCAGTCGGTCAAATCTCAGCAAGTGGTTAAACAGAACAATAAGCAACCACATCTAGCAGCTATATGCTATATAACTAGCTGCTGGTAAGTTTAAGTATTCGGGCATGTTGTAGCTCTGAATTAGGTCAGCCGGTTCCTCGTTGGGTACCAAACCAATACCAACCAAATCACTAATGACACTATGATCTGTGATCTGCTTGCGCAATGGACCACACTTGTGGTCATTGGTATTATTACTGTCGTTTGCTTATGTTCTGATTACGAACCCACGGAATTCTATGTAAATATGTATATAGATTATATTTAAATCAATTTTGGTGTTATTATATTATGTATAAAGCTTAAGTGTCTTTACTTAATAATTATGAGCAACACGAATTTCAATATTATTTCAAGTCCTCCATAATTACAGCACTGAAACTCAAAATTTTACTAAAACAAAGTCGAATTTGTGCTGCTGTAAAGTCTGAATAATAATAACTAGTACTAGAAAGGATTTTCTTTAAAAAAAAACCGGTTTCGAAAAAGAACCAATTAAAATATAAATCCAACAGATAAACAAGTAAAAACAGAAAACACTCAATTTATTTAATAAAAAATATTATAGGATTGGGTAATTGACACTCGGTGGTATTGTACAAAATTTTCTTTATTTAATCTACTTAAGTTTCGGTTTTTACACCATCGTCAGGATTTGTTTTAGTTTGTTTTATTAAAGCAAGGGGGGCGTCTTGTATTTTTTTTCTGTTGGTGGCGCTTTAGTCTAAATATTAACCCGGGCTATGGTTCAAATAATTGAAGATATAGCAGAAGATTATATTTAATTTTATTCGTTAGTTGTGCTAGCTAACGGACAGTTATCTTGGATATGTTTGGAAGAAAATGCTTTGCTAACAATTTTCAACACGCTGGATTCCATAAGTTCTATTTGCTCGTTATAGGTTTTTTCTGGAGTTTGTTGCCTGTTGAATTTCAAATGCTTCTAAATAATTTAATTTTGTTCCTTTGACGGCTAATATTTAGACTAAAGCACCACCAACAGAAAAAACATCAAACTACCAAATACAAAACTCAACTACAAGACGCCCCCATTACTTTAATAAAACATACTAAAACAAATCCTGACGATGGTGTAAAAACCAAAACTTAAGTAGATTAAATAAAGAAAATTTTGTAGAATAACATCGAGTGTCAATTACCCAACCCTATTAAAAATGTTCTACCAAGTGCCGACAGAAGACTAAGTACAATTTAAAAATATTATCTTTTGTTTTAATTTTAGTGATTAAGTCACGGACACAAAACTCTTAAATCAGTATAAATGACTTCTAAACGACTGGTAGTATGATTAGGTTCAGAATTTGAAGTAATTTGTCAATCGTAATTTAAGATCGGTTCAAATGAATATTTTTGAAATTTGTTGGGAATAGAGAAGAAAGATTTCATTACAAACTTTATTTTACTTGATTAAGCTTTGTTAAGATGTTTTATTAAAAAATGTTAAAGGATAATTAAAAACTAATTTTAGATATTTAGTGAAAAAATAATAATATTTTAATGGATAGCGATTTAATATAGAATTGAAAACAATCAATTAAAATACAGTTCCCGAATAAGATCACTAAGAAAATCCGCAGGGTTTAAGGTCTTTGGCGCCCTATAAAAAAATATTATTTATTTTTAAGTAACAAATTAATACCTTTTATTTTCAAATTTTTTTTGTAGTTATTTTGGCGCTACTCTTGTATTAGCGCCCTGATGTTTAGCATACCTTGCTTACCGCCTTTCTCCGACCCTGAATATCGGTTCAAAAGATCTAACAGAAATAGATTAAAATCCTGATTATAATTTAATTTTCAAAGACTAATTAAAAACCGATTAAAAAATAATCAATTGTAATTTGTAGTACTTATAATAAATTATTATTATTATCTATATTTATCTATTTTTTTATTCGTTTGGAAGAAGGTAATAAAATATTTAAAT
>NEEE01005498.1:37241-56512 GCA_002278615.1 Pogonus chalceus | reverse complement strand
TCAGCTTTTGCTGCCCTCGCTCACTACGTTCGCTCGTGCATCAGAAATCTTCGGGATGTAATATGCCTTTATCTTCCCTTGTGACGCAATATACTATAACGTTATAATTTATTTAGTCTCAAAGCCTGTAAAAACAAGAGAAAAATTTAAAATTTATTTATTATATTGTTTAATTAACAATATTTTATTTTTTGGCTTGGTTTATACTGAGAGTAATTAATTATAAAATTAAATTTTTGTTAAAATGCAAATTATTTCAAATAAAGACTCCCCTGTGCAAAAACCAGCTATTTTGATAAGGACCATTTTCAGGCAGATACATCAACTATTTTTAACATCAGTTATGATTTTAATTTAGATAAAATATGTACAAAACTACGTAAATTGTATGATTTGCCCACAATTTTAAGAATCACTTTAATAACTTAATTAGTTTTCGAGAAATTCATCAAAAATACCTGAATTATAATCTTAGTTTATTCACAAAAGTAGTTAATTTTTCGAAAATTATAGATAAAGCTTAACTTAAAAAAAATTACATGATTCGTAAACATTTTCAAAAATCAACTCAATATTCAACAACTTTATTTAATTAGCGTTGGAGAAATTTACAAAAAAATTAACTTCAACAAATTGGCAACAATTGCTGATGTTTGACCTTTTTATTGGGCCATTTTCGATCATTTATTTTCATGTCATTAATTTTTAAGAATAATAATAATTGGTGTATTTTATTTTAGAAAATAAAAAATTTATTTTGAATTTCTATATTAAATAAAGAACAAAGTTAGTAATATATTTATATACGCTTTTCTGTGAAGATTTTTTACTTTCTTATTTAAAGTAAATTATTATTTCTTATACTTCTGCAACCAAACTGTTTAAGATGAAATGTATTAACTTTAAGTTTTACTAACAAGGAAGATTATTTTTCAGATATTTAATTAGATACTTTCACTAAAAAACCAAATAAATAAGTTGAAAGATATACAAATAACATTAAAATTAAATAAATAATAGTTTGATGCATTTTGATGCTGAAAAAAATATGAATAATTTAAATATGTTACTTTATTTTGTACATATGTATATTTCGATTTCTTACTTGTAAAACATAACAAAATTGAAAGAAAATATTTATTATAACTAATGTGTTAATAATAGTGAATTATAAATGAAATAATTATAAGTAAATAATATAAAAATTTAGATTACAAAATATAATCTCATATTACATGTGAAATAATTAAAATATAATAAAAATTACATTATTACACTAATATAAGTAATTGTTGCAGCAAATATTTACAAATCGCAAAATGCAAACATCTGTATTCAATAAATCCTTTCAATTTCAAATATAATTGCAAATAAATTCACATTCGCAAATAGCTTTTAATAGCGCAAACAGTCACGTTTCAATATCCTCACATTCACGGATATAGAGACAATATTAAAAATATGTACACTAAATAATTAAAAATAAAACCAAATATATCTTTGATTATGTATATTAGTTTGTCTATTTACTATACATATGATTGAGAATTAAAAAAATTCATACATATTTCCAATAAACGAAAACATTTGAAGAACAAAAATAACTGGACTATAGTCTATTATTTTGACAGAAATCTATTTAGTAATTAATAAAGGGTGTATTTTCAAAACTAAAATAGGTGTAGTAAGTTCATTGAGTTTTACTAAAAATTGCCTTTCTTTGAGCTAAAATTTTTATGGCATAAATCGATTAGGAACATTATGAAACGCGAAAAATAGCTAGACTATAGACCAGTGATTTTTGAAATGAATGGCTTTTTTTTGAGGTAATTTTTTAAAACATAAATCGATAAGGAACATTATATATGAATATAATATGATAGAAACATTTTTGATACGTAGTTCTTTTCTTAAAGCTGTTTTAAATGCCGAGTTATTTACAAAAAAAAAAATTAATATAATTGAAATATGACCAAAAAGGAATTTACAAAGTTTTTTTCATTCATAAGTTGTTAAAATGAAACTAAAATAATATAGATATAAAGAAAATCTAAACATATGTGGTCTAACAATAAGATACTTTGTTAACAAGCCGATGACCTAACCTATAAAAATTAAATCTCAGATTAACATAATTGATGTTTATGAATAACATATTCCACGATTATTGTGCAAACTTCGAGCGACACATCTTCTGTACATTGTTATACTGTCAAGGACAATTTTAATTGGGTTTGTCCTTGACAAGTCAGGAGTAAAAGACAACAGTCGATGAACAAGAACATTGCAAATATGACAAAATGCAAATGAAAATATTGAAACCAGATTAAATTTTGACGTTTGATTTGTTCATATTTTGCAACATGCTACAAACATAAATAACAATGAGATTATAATATTGATTAAAAAAAAAAGAAAAATTTCAACATCGCATCATGAATATTTTCTTTGTGAAAAAGATTGTTTGTGAATTTAATCCTTTACATATGAAAAGTATTTAATTCAATTTTGAAATAAATTTATGAATAATACATTTATTATAAAACTTTGTTATTGTAATATATAAAATACATTTCCAATATTTATTTATAAATTAATTATTTTCTATAAATTTTATTAACGAAAACGCAATAAAATTTTTATTTATTTTTATAATTTACAATATATTTAAAAAGTACATCCTGCATTCTCTTATCCTTGTAACAATAGATAATTGAAATTATTTTAATTTGATTACTAATTAATGTTCTATCTCTTATAGAATTTTTATATGAAATATTTTTATTTTTTAAAAAACTTAAATTCATGTAACATTTTATTTATGATGATTAGCTATAAGACTCTAGTAGATAGACATTAAATAATTATAAGTTATAGCCCTTTAGGCATAATTTTATAGTATTTCATAAATCAAAGCTACTTTTTAATTATCATAGTAGATCATTAACGACTTATTGTATTTTAAGGGTTATTCACTTTAAAAAAATCTTAATTAGAATGAAATTAAAGCACCGAAAATAATTGTTTTAAAGGTCGTATAAAAATGACTCAATGAAACAGAGATACGCACATAGTCGCACAGATAATAACGAATTGCTAATTTATCTAAACTTTCCATTTTAAGTAATAGCACTTATCATACAAAAACTGTTCATTCTCACGTATTACACACTAATGCAAGTGTTTAGAATTTTTTGTATTGCTCTCAGTTATGTAGATAAAGGTCAACCAAGTGTCACCGGATGTATTATAACATTTTCATCAAGTACTAATTTATTTTTATTGTTTAAATATATACTTATACACCGACTTTAATTTTTATTTTAATTAAAACATTTGAGATATTTACTTACTAACTATATCTGTTTTTGCTTATAATTTATACTTCGTTTTTAAATAAAATTCTAATATTTCAGAATGAAAAGAGGTCAAGGTTGGCAAAATTTTATAATAATAGAAATATGTAATTATCTCTATCCGGTTCCAAAATATTCCAAAAAATTTAAAAGAAGTTAATGTATAACCTTGCTTTTTTTCTAAAAATTGTTTAAAAGCCAGGGTAAATAATGCTTTTTAACAAAGCTAAGAGCGTTTTTAAATATATCTGTCCGTTTTTAAGTATTTGATATAAATTACCAAATTCTTAAATAAGTGATATTAAAAATTAAATCAAATTGTAGAAAATTTTAAATTATTTTTGTGAAAATTTGTCAAAATAATAATATTCTTTTTAAACATTATTAAGAAATATTATCTGTATTAACATATCGAAGAGAGTAATTTTAATAACTCTTTCAATTTTCGAAATAATTGAAATAAATTAAAATTGCGGAAAATCTCTATATACATTAAAAGATAAGGAACATTATGGATATTTAACATGGTGAAAAGAATTTTTAATATCTCTTTCCATTGAGAAGATATTCGGAAGAATAAAATAAAATTTCAATAAATATCTGATGTATAAACTTACTATATTTACGAGAATTGGTTAAAACTTATTAATATCTTTTTCAATCATTATCATTAGTGATAATACATATTGTCTATTAATATCCTCTTTGCATTCTCGAAATATTAAAAAAAATCAAATTGCAGAAAATATTTATTGGAACCTAGTATTTTTGCAAAAATTGGTAAAAATATAAAAATTCCTGTTATAAACATTAAATAATGAAAAAAATTATGTTTATTAACATAGTGAAGAATATTTTTTTAATATTTCTTTCCATTGTGAGATTTCCAAAAAAAGCTGAGATATAAACTTACTATTTTTGGGGAATCCAGTCAAAATAAACAGAATGTCAAAAAAATATATAATAATAACGTTTTCCGTTGTCGACATAATAAAGAAATAAAAAAATATTTTTCTAAACAGATGACTGATAATAAAATAACTTAATAAAAACATTTAATTCCATACGATTTATGAGTTATTTTTCATTTTGATTTAATATTTGATTAAAGTTCATAATACAATAAAAAGATCATATCACAAATGAAAATAATTATAAATAATAATTGTTCATACACACCCATTATAAAATATTTCTTCACAACATTCGTCAACGGTATTGATTATAAAAATAACAATTAAAGTATCAGCTTGGTTATCCATCAACGTCATAAAAATCACATTATATGTCAAAAACATATAAAGATAAGGACACTTAAGACAAATTGCCTCCATGTTTTTTTCTTGCAAATATAATTTATTCAGTTTTGGAGACAATTAAAGAAAATTTATAGTAAATAATAAACGTTTATATTATAATATTAGATATTTAATTATATTTTTCTGGAAGGTATATTAAATAATCATTTAATAAGAATATAATTTAGTAAAATCGATAGAACTTTTATTTAAAATTGACATTTCTCGTGCAAAGTAAAAGTGATGTAATCTAAAATTACTATGTACCATTAAATATATTAAATTTATGATGAGGCAGAAAAGAGTTTTATTCTCTTATAAACGTTTAAAATAATTAAATATTTCAAATCGAAATATCGTCAACTTATTGTTAAACTACTAAAGCAGAAACTAAATAATATTTACAAGTAAATAAATAAACGAATATTTTTAAGCAAAAAATTGCCAATATATCCTATAAATAATCCTTTATTAACTATTTAAAATTGTAAAATCATTAAATAACAATTAAAATTAAAATTAAAGTTTGATTTTTTACTATTTTTATTAAACACTTACAGAGTAAAAATATTTACATATAAAGATAAATTACTTAAGTCGAATCTTTCTCCCTAAGATAATTCTTTCTTGAATTTTTTTATTATTCATTTCCTTTTTTTTTTTTAGTAAAACAACCCTGGTAACTTAAAAAGTTATTATTTTTAGTTTTTAAGTATTGTACTACAAAAGATGGTCACTTTGTAACTGTAAAGTACATTTAGTATTAAATTAAAAAATAGTGAATGAAAGAAAATAATTTGTTTTATTTACTATAATAATTGTAGCAATAATTTACTTCTAAAAATAAGAAAAATAATTGAAGACCTTAAATTCTTCCTCTATCACTTCAAATATCATATTATGATATCAGTATGACCGAGCTTTGTTCGGGATTATAGTTAAAATTTAATTTCACTGCGAAATAAACTTATAGACAATTCAATCTTTTCCTAAAATTTCTTTCCAATACTAAATTACAAGAATAATATGGATTCTCCTGCAGTAAGAGTACTTTAAATGTTTTTGGCTTATATTAAGTATATTTTATATTCACAAGTATTGCTCTTTCTTCAACCTTTCATTCAGTTTCCGACCCTTTTATCATAAAAATTATTGTTTGAAATGATAACTTGTGGCAATTCAAATTGTTTTCAATAAATTATCCGTTGACTAGCTTTAATATCACTGTAATAATGTATATAAAACCGTACAAAAAGGCCTTAAATGATTTTCTCCGGATATGAGACTCTAACAGATCAATTGTTTGGTCCAAAATACCCCTTATCCATGATTTTTATCAAAATCGTTAGAGAAACCTACATCTGTATGTATCATTAAATCGATAAAAGTATATTTAGAGCAGTTATTAGCAATATACTATGACCCAAATAATTTGACTAATTAGATACAATATAAATAATTGAAATATTCTATTTAGATATGCTCATGGTCATAATATCAGCAAGTACAAGATTAGAATACTTAAACAAACACAAAATAATAATCATTCATTTTAATATAACAGCCGTATCACGAATATCTCACTGAATACTTTGCGAAACATTGATGGCCAACTAACATAAAATACATAATAATTTATACATTGTAAAGATGCAGATATGATTTCGACATTTGCTGATCAGCAATTAGACTCGATTCACAAATAATGTAACAGATCTGAACCAATAATAGAGTGATACATACGTATGTATGTATATTTATAATGTTGAAACTATTGCAAATATACACCAATGCAATGATTATTGTGAACAACAAACTATAAACGTAGAACGTGAATGTGTACATTAAAAGATAAACGGATGCAGCACATTCATAACGCATTCTTCTGGTGTCATGGATATTGTGATGTGTATTATACGATATGTTATTGTCATATGTAAGGTAATACATTATTGTATGTATATAAAGGATTATAGTTAGATCTTAAATATTATGGTGAAATATTATTATTATGTCAGATATGTATTCTATAATGTGCATGACCGTTTATTATACTATTGCAAAATTAGTTTTTAAAACTGCAATTATCAATAAAAGGTTAGTAAAATCATTTCACGACTTATTAAAAAACTATACATATGAAATTTGTATTTAAATCATTTGTATAAAATAAGTAATAAATATATAAACACTGTTAAATATATTTTAAATTTACAAGTAAATTAAATATATGCTAGTTAAAATAAAATAAAACTGAATGTTAAGTATTAAAATATTACTGCATAATATGCAATTTCTACTAAAATGGCTTTATATTTGGAATGAAGTTAATAATTATTATATTTCAAATAAATAATTATGCAACAAATTTTAATGTCTAATAATTATGTTAAAATTAAAAATCTTGTTCTAAGGAGACATTAAATTAGTCTTTATTTTTAAAGTTGAAAAAATAAATTTATATATTAATATTAATGCTTTTTGCTTATTTGCTAAAATAATATTGTATATAATAAAGAATATCAATTTTTCATTTATAAAAGAGAAAAAAAATATCAAATATACATTATCTTAAACTTCAAGCGGCACTTAACAAATTTTTATTCATGCAATTGTTTATTTTTATCACTTACATTTTCCATCTTTAGTAATCTGTAAATAAATCTATTAACACACGAATAACTATATTCCATCCTTACCAGAATATCCTGAGGTGCATAGATAGTTTTTGTTTCTTGATTTTATTACGCTTTTTGATTTTATTTTTTTTTTTAATTTATAAATAAAATTTTAGTCATCACATTGTATTTTATCCATAAATAAAAAGCAGAAATAAATACAGACAGATAATAAAACTGATGTATTTCTTATTACTTGATCTTGCAAAACTTTGACTTTATAATTTTTATTTTATTTAAGTATTAAGTGTTATTTTTCGCAACAAATAGTTCCCTAATCCAAAGATAATATATCTTGATATAAGAAATACATTTTTTAATTAATTAAATTTATAAAATTCTAAAATTTCCAATTATTGGTCTTAAAGGCTACGCGGGACCGCTACCGTTTAAAATAACCGAACCGCCCTCGGTTTGAAAGTTTCTAAAATTAATTGTTATAATATATTTAAAATAAATCTTCAATAAAAGATAAAATTAATTATAAAACAATTTTTATTATCAAAACAATTAAAATATAATTAATAATAATTATAGTTTATTTACAACAATATAATTTTAAAGATCTGTCATATATTTATTGAAGATAATAAAATTAAAATATGAAGATATTGAAAATAATAAAATATAGAAATGTTTTTAGGCTGTGAAATAAAACAATAATAGGTAATTTGGTAGCCGCAACTTGTCAACAATGATTTGCTATTATTACAGCATTCTTATAGTGGATTGGCTAATTACAGATTGCGGTGCTAAGTAATAATCGTTTGCACAATTTTTATATAGTTTACGTGTGCGAAATGTGCGCCTAACTCGTATTGTAATCCTCCATTCTTTTCTCATAGTTTTACATACTCGCGTACATTTAATTTTTAATAAATTAACTAAATTCCGTTAAGTTAAAAGATCCAGGTCACGGAAACAAACGCATACGAACTTTTCACAATAAAATAGCGACGCATTTTGAACATATGAGTTTATAGTTTGTTTGCAAATAAGATTGACCTTCCTTAATCATTAAATTATCATCACACACAAATTATATACTTTTTAAACTGTCGAACTTCATTATTTAGATATTTTGTAATCTTTTTTTTTTTCTGCTTGCTTTTCGTAAGTTAAATGTTTTATACAAAGGACCTTATTATTATAATTATATATGTATGTAATTATCCAAAAACGACATTTTCAAAATAATTATTTATTTCATTTTCAACTAATTCTGATCGATTATTCTAGTTTCAAAAAGTATTTTACTTTGAAATTAAATATTTTTAAGTATTTACATAAATAAGAGCATTTTTTGCAAATCATGTCACTTATTATAATTTCTTTATTTTTTTTGTTTGTTTTGTTATCATTTGTTTTAACATAAAATAATATTTATACTTCATTTTATTTGCTTCAGAGAATAATTGACAAATTTTCAAACATATTAAGGCCAGTATTATCACATTAAAATAGCAGTTTATTGGAAATAATTTCTAATAAAGTATTTTAAAGATAATTTCTTAAATAAATATATAATGAAGATATATTTATACTATTATTAACCCTTTTGGGTTAAAATATAAGTTAAATGATCAGTTAATCTAATTGTATAGCACAAAGAAAAGATAATAGCGAAATTTCCGACCAGCATCATGTACCACGTAGAAAGTAATGTGTGATTAAATCAGTACTGCCAACATTATCTAGTGATTTAATACTCCTGCATTATCTAGATTACGTCACAAAGTCGTTGTAAGTAAACAACGAGAAGAAAAGGAAAAGCGATGATGTTCTCTTGTTTTGCGTCCATTTTAATATATCCTACATGATGTGTAGATAATTAGTTAAATTATTGGCGTGCAATTTACAAAATTAGCAATATTTTTCTTCTTTTACTTATGATGCAACGGACTACAGGTGCATTTTAACAATATTAATTTACCAACTAATTAGTTAAAACATTATTATTAAAATTATGCATTTAGTTATGAATAAATTTGTGCCGGTATCATTATATTATTATCTACATTCTTCATTTATTTTGAAAAATAAGCAGAAAATTAAAAATAAATTGTTTTAAATTTGTAGAAAATTGTTAATAGATGATTTATGTGACCTTTTAAATATTTATAATAAAAATAAAAACTCATATAAATGTTCTGTGATTTTCTTGTGAGAAAATTTAAATATTTTGTTTGTAATAATAGTATAAATAGTTTATGGGAAACATTATTGTAATATATTGCCTACATAATAAATAAATTTTTAACATGTTTCATATAAATTTGTAATAAACTGAACAATTTCCTTTAATTAGTTAAAGAATTATATAGTATTACATTAAGGATTGACTATATCCTATAAAAGTATAAAGAAATAATTGCTTTATACTAATATGTAAATGTTTTTTACAATGTTGAAATATTTATAGAATGTAATAAAATAATTCATTTAATTGCTTTCAAATTTGTAATATATAAAATACTTAATTTCAATTGAATAAAATATTATTAATAAAATGCAAATATTTAATTTTAAGTCTAACTTAAATTTAAAATATGAATAGTTTTAAAAATTGCTACAGAAGGAAGATAAAAGCGAAATGTCAAAAAATAGATTTTTGCATAAATTAATACGTTAACATCTGAAGATAGAAGATAAACAGAAGTTTCAGCCGTTTTTGTTTTATAGCGACAACATATTTCAATTTTCCGGGGAATGTAACTTACATTAGTCATTTTTCAAAAAATGACTTTTAAAATTATATATTCATATTTATAATTATATTTTTCTTAGCATAAAACTATTAAAATTTTAAATTTCTTTCAAAAAATATCTTTTATTGTTTAAAAACCCAGAAAATATGTATCAATTTTTTTCAAATAGTAATTATTTAAATTAAATAATATATTTTCTGTAATAAAATTAATTTATGTTAAGAATAATTTATTAAAAATTATAATTTTGTTTTAATTATGTTGGTTTATAAGTAATTTAAAATGTAAACTCCCCGGCGCGGAAAAGTTTATTGTTTGCAGCAATATAAACAACGCCATTTTTCCAAGCGATACGTCAATTTTTTAAATACCCTGTATAATGTTCATAAAGTTAAAATGTGTTCAAAATCACATAAAAAGTTTTAATTTGATTGGGTTATTGCTTTGCTTTCAAATTAATTGTCAGAAATATGAAAAATAAGACATTTATTTGTATTCCCCCTTAAGGAAACCATACTTATTAAGATATTGTATATTTTACTATTATTTAGCTGTAGTGTAAAAAGATTATAATAATTTTAAAATTATTTAATTAGAATCCTGCGTTTAATAATTAATTTTCATTCTTATTTTTTTTTAAATTAAAACTATCTTCATTTTATTTATTTAAAATTGCTTAATATGGATGTAGGGCACCCCAAATTTCATAAATTAAAAGGGGTATATTTGTTTAATTATACTTTTATAGTTCTTTGTGATTCTTAGAATAATTAAACTTGACTGTAGTAATTACCTATATATCAAAATTGTATTGTAATTTTCTTTATTTTATTTTATCAGTATTTATCAAGAGTTTAAATAAATTTAATATTAATTGTATATATTCCAACAGAATTTCTAAAAACATGAAATTTCATCATAGACATTTCAGTTGTTCCACGTTTAACAGAAGAAAGCTGCTCTAGTATTATGATGAATTGTAACATGCTGTCAGAACAAACTATGCACATTAAAAACTTTAGCATCTATAATAAAAAGTAACCTTATATTATCATGCTCCGATCTTGATGTTCAAAATCCATTTATGTTACATGTTATTGCTGTATGAAAACGATTTTGTGGTTGTGTTGACAACAAGGAAGTTATTCACGGATTTTAAATTTCGCTACTAAAGTTAAAATGAAAAAAATTTGCAGTTATTATATAGAATGGAAGAATGCATAGTGTCGAAGTATTTTTTATGTTATTTTATGGGGTTATGAGGTAAGGTAAGTGAGAAAGTATGTAGGATATACTAATAAAATAGTCATTTGTTTATGATATTCATAATATTTTAATTCTTTACACATTTTCCGGATTAGTTTATAAATAAATTGTTTGCATTTTATTAAATATATTATTTTTGGAAAATTAATTTTATTTTTAACGAAAAAATTGCAGTAACAATACAAAGAAACTTGCATTTAAAATGCATGTAACAATTTTTTTTATGATTCAATAAAATTATTAATAAATTTGTATTTTATTTAAAAAAAAATAATTAACAATCAAATACAACAAATAAAAATGTATTTAAAAAAATTAAATATTAATATTTTTACAAATGACTACTATTTCATCTTATAAAACTACATATGCCGGGTTTTTAAAATATTCTTTACTTAAAAAAGCTTCGAAACTAGTAAATATTATCATTAAGAAGAAAATAAATAAACTTTATAATGTTATAATGAATTTTGAAAGTTTTTATTCTACTAAGAAGTTTTTGATTTGTATTTGTTGTTAGAGTTTATTTCAATTAAAATTTCTTGATAACTTAAAATATAATTTATTCCAGTTCAGCAATCAATTTATAATATAATAATATTTTCTTACGACAAACTGTATTTGACTATTTTTGACAAATAAAGTGTCCTTTTATTCCCTAGAGATATTTGGTTTACTTTATTCTTTCATAAAAATATAATTTGTATATATCAAGTTGAATGTGTCAATATTGGATGATAAGTGCTTTAGTTTTTATTAAATATGAATTTATATTAAATTTAATGTTTTTTTTTGTCATAAACAATGTTATTTTGGAAATATCTTCCAAATTTGGATTGGAAATTACGTGTATTCAAATTTTAAATTTATTTAATTTGTATGAAAATACATTCTCGGAACTGAGCCATCACTTAATTTCTTACATGAATAAATAACTATTAANATATAAATAATAGTAATATAATTAGTAACAATTTTCCGGTATCAAATAATACAAAACCAATAAATATTATAAGAAAATAAATGACTAAACACGCCTACTGTTAAAGTAATCGACTACCACAATAAATCATCAGTATCAAACATTTCCCGACAGACTTCTAAGATATTTGCTATTCCTCAACATAACTCATAACAAGTGTCATTAACACTACTTCAAAATAAACACATTCTTGAACCCTACGGTAAGTAAGCAATATGAAATATTAAGAAGACATCTTATAAATATTAATGCGTATTTGCAAAAGTATTTATACATATTTGCAGATAATCCCGCATTATAGATGAGACATCTTTACCAGTTTCTTGTTAAGAGCTGTGGTTTGCATGTAACTTAAGGTAATTGATTCAAAATTAATGCTAATGAATCGTGTTATTTACCGCCCCTTTTCAGTTGTGTTGAAATTATTAATTAACTTCAATGAATTTAGTAATTTTCAATAAACATTTTATTGAAGGTTATTTGTAATTTTCGCTTATTGTGGTTTATGATTTCGTATTAATCATACTGATGTTTGAACAAATTGTCTTACATTATTATGGTAGTAATTATTTTCTAAAGGTTTATTTATATTTATTGGAAATTGATTTTTCGGTAAATAAACATTTAATTATTGCAACATAACATGTATTTTTTAATTAATTTTTAAGATATTCTGTGTTAATACAAAAATAATTTAATAGATCTTATAGTTGAAGAATTTTCTACCAGAAATAACATATAAAGAAGAATAATCTTTCCTGTAATTATTTAAGCATATTCATATGATAAAAAATATTCATAATTATGTATATTCAAACATCAGTCAGTTGTTTGTAAACACAAACTAATTGTATATTTATTAACAACATATATAATATATATGCGAGTGGGAAGTTGTTAGATTCACGGACCCTTTCCTGACATGGGGTCAAATGCTCAACTGTCTTCAACGTTTAAAACAAGTGTTACACTCTGACACTCCTGGCAAGGAAGAAGTCACGACAGATAAAAGCAATATTTAGCATCTTCATTAATATATTAACGTTATTTTCATATTTTTATTTTGCCGGTTCAATAATTATAGTATTATTATACGAAATTAGATACTTACTGATTTCTTTCTAAATACGTCATCAGGTACATTAATGAGTTGAGAAATAATTACTTTACTTCCTCTTTTATAATATATATATATATATATATATATATATATATATCTGTCTCTATTAGTTCACCCTTAACTAAATTAATTCAGTCAGAAATATAGTTGTCGCTACGAAGCAAAGTAATTACATAATAATAAGCAGATATTTTACTTCGACATACGTTATTATCTTCTTCATCTTATTAACGCTTAATTGACATACTTCTTAATAAAATGAAATACGTCTCAAATAACACATAAAACGTTTAAACTCGCGGGGTGATACTATGTAATCGTACAATGATTACGCAATCACTTTGTTTCGTGGCGACGGCTATTATATACTTTTTAGATGATTTAAAAGTAACAAGTGTACACAGAAAACTCTTCTATAACACGGTTTCCATGAAAATGTTGATAGCCTTCTAATAACGCGGTTTTAGTATAGCAACAATCTAACAACTAGCTGGCTTGTACATTTATCTATATTTTTATAACTTATACTAGTTTAAATTGCAAATATTTTTTCTATTAAACTTACAGACTTTATTTACGGGATTTTTGTTCAAGAGATTTCGCGTAAATTGAGGGATGGGAATATTTATCTTATACATGTCAAAGATATTACGTTTATTATTTGCATTGAACGCGATTCTTACTACAACGCGTCAAATAATAAAATACTTAAGAATTAAATCTATGCTCTAGTTGTAGTTGTTAAAGTATTTTTCAATTTAAAAAATTTTTAAATACATAATGTATAAATTTGTATATTTTTATTTTAATGTAATATTTTTTTTAATATACAACATAAATATGTATTTTTTAATTCAGTACGTGTTTTTGGCATTTATTTTTAATATATTGTTCTATAAACTTCATTAAGAATAGATATAAAAAACTGGTATAGTAATTATCATTTCAAATATGTTACTTTAGATTATTAAATTATACTCGTTATACGGAATAAATTCTCGTACAGCACGAATTTCTATAACGCTCGAATCATATAATATCTGCGAGTGTCTTCTGAATATTTTTATATATTTAATTATTGTGATATCGAAGAACAGTTAAATTTATATTTTATGAGCTTCTTGTACATATGAACCTACATACATCAAAATCTATTATACTATATAATAAATATAAATTTCAACATAACCGATTGCGTATTCGTTCCACCACAAAATGCTAGCGTGTCATTTGATCGATTCCACATCTACAGATCTTAACAGAAAACTGATCAAAATCTCACGATAACCCGACAAAACACCAAACAAACAATAAATATTCGAAGCCTAACAATTAAGGAGTGTGTTTGTCATTGTTTTCGCAAAAACTGCGCGATAGATGGAACCGCAATCAACTGCCCACGTATAAGCTCAGTTTCCGCCTATCACAATTCGTATATACAACATCGGACATTTTATCCTGATATATCTTTTTGATATTTTCGTATTCTGCAATTTACCAAACATATTTGTCTTCATTCACAAAATTGTTAAATTTTCGGAGATAAATATAGATTAAATCACGGAATTTCATTTGGATTCAATATAAGCCGCCTACAAAAACAATTTCACTATGTAACATCATCAAAGCCATAAAGTTCCACATATAATTTTATATTATTACATGTTGAATACATATACAAGATTTTGTATTGAGCAAAACAGCTTTCTTCATACATGTAAATATAGCTATAATGGCTGTTGTATCGAAAAGATATTTGCAGAATTTGTTCTTCGTTCGTTACTTACTCAATTTCCCGGGTTGCAAATTTTTAACCAGTGCATCCTTGTTATGGATCTGTATCTGTAATAAGTCACGAATTACTATATGGACGAGCGAGACAATCAAATGCTTAGAGCATTTAAACATAAGATTCAAATTTATACATTGAAATTTAACTTAAACACCAAAATAAAATTACAAGCTGTAATAAGTTTCTATAGNTAAACATTTTTAAATATTTAGTTTTGATGTTTTGTGTTGGAAATCTCTTACTAAATACTTTTTTCGTAAAACTATAAAAGCTACAATAAAATATATATTATTTATATTTATATATAATGGATTTCTACAGCCTTAACTTCTTGTCCAGCCTTAGTTTCCATTCTTTTCTGTTATTACATCGTCTTTTTTTTACATGGATATCCATTCTAGCGTTCTTCTTGGCCACAAGACAACTTTAATTGTCTCTTCTATTTTCTCAATTATCTTTGTACTTCATGTTTTCTGTGATATCTTATATACTATTATAAAAAAAATCTTTTAATTAATATATACAAGTTTAAAAATTATAAAAAATCTAAGATTATTATATGAGATATCAGTTAATAAATAGTTTAAAGTTAATTGTAGGACGTTATTCAAAATAATACAATATAATGTTGCTAAAATGCAAAATAGTTAATCCCTAATTAAAATAAATCAAAAATCAGATGTGATAATTAAATGACTTCCTTTACAATATTTTATATTAACATTTTAATTGTTATAATAATTAGCTGCTAATTTTTACAAGTTCAATTACTTCAAACAAGTTTTTTTCTTAATAATGAAATGTACTTTTGCAACAATAAAAAGTATTTGTTATTAATTAAGTAAATTTTGCATTCAGGATGATCTAAATTTCTAAATACAATATGGATTTATATTGCCTGAAGCACTTTCACTGTTCAACAAACAAACATAAAAGATGCACTCTTCTTCGAATCACGTCGTCTGTGCGATATATTGGTACATTTGTTAAACAAAAAAATAATATGATGCAACTTAAATTTAATGCATTGTTTATCTGATTAACAATTTAAATATATTTGCATTGTAATTTTTATTTTTAATTAAATAATACTTTTAAAATACTTTGTGTAATTTTAATTTTATTTGGGTTGAGAGGTATGATTGCAAATGAGAAATTGTATTGTACTATTTTGTGTGATGAAAGTTAAGGGCATAAAATAGTTTTGCAATATTTAGGGAGCTCACTTTTTTTTTAATTTTCCGGACAGTAATTAATAAAAAATTAACAACAATATTTTAATGCTAATAATTTTGCATAATAGACCAGTTTTTTTTAAATACTTATATAAATTAACTCAAAACTATTTTAAATTATGCAGATACTGACAAAAATGTAAAAAAAAACTATTGTTTTTAATCAATTACAACGAAACATTTTTTAATTATAGAATTCAGACAATTAACATCTATTTTTCTTAAAAATTAAGTGGTTAACAATACAAATTTATATTTAAGGATTCATTTTTATTTACTTGGTTTAATATTTTTAGGATAAAGCTGTTTAATACTAAATATTTTATAGTAAAAAAGTATTTTTTATAAAATAAACAACGGGGTTAAGAAATCTTAAGTATTACTAACGAAAATTGAAACTAAAATCAAAGTTTAAAGTAGGGGGAGTTATAGAAGAAGTGGAAATCGCACGTCCAACTCTTTACAGATGAATGAGTTAAGTTTTACTTATCCGCGCGAGATGAAAACGTTCTCTGTTTCTTATAATAATAATGATGCTCCCTAATTTTAAAAATAATATTTAGAAGCATTAATTAAAAAAGGAATTATATTCAAAATATTCAATTATAAGTTTATCTTGCTAAAATGTATTTTTATTTCTAACAAGGAAGGTTGCCCTCGCCGATTTTTTTCTTTAAGTTTAAGAGACCGTAATTTTTTTATCGACAAAAAAACATATATAAAGGGTGAAATAATTTCTTAAAGTTGATGGTAAAGTGAATTCTACGGAAAAAAAATACGTTGAAAATTAAACATTCGTTGAAAAAAAAATTGTTTTGTTTTTAAAGGATAGTTTACCTCTTATGGTTTTTTATTTATTTTAATGACAAAAGACGTATCTTCTATTTTTTTTTAGTTTAAATTACTGNTTAAATTATGCAGATACTGACAAAAATGTAAAAAAAAACTATTGTTTTTAATCAATTACAACGAAACATTTTTTAATTATAGAATTCAGACAATTAACATCTATTTTTCTTAAAAATTAAGTGGTTAACAATACAAATTTATATTTAAGGATTCATTTTTATTTACTTGGTTTAATATTTTTAGGATAAAGCTGTTTAATACTAAATATTTTATAGTAAAAAAGTATTTTTTATAAAATAAACAACGGGGTTAAGAAATCTTAAGTATTACTAACGAAAATTGAAACTAAAATCAAAGTTTAAAGTAGGGGGAGTTATAGAAGAAGTGGAAATCGCACGTCCAACTCTTTACAGATGAATGAGTTAAGTTTTACTTATCCGCGCGAGATGAAAACGTTCTCTGTTTCTTATAATAATAATGATGCTCCCTAATTTTAAAAATAATATTTAGAAGCATTAATTAAAAAAGGAATTATATTCAAAATATTCAATTATAAGTTTATCTTGCTAAAATGTATTTTTATTTCTAACAAGGAAGGTTGCCCTCGCCGATTTTTTTCTTTAAGTTTAAGAGACCGTAATTTTTTTATCGACAAAAAAACATATATAAAGGGTGAAATAATTTCTTAAAGTTGATGGTAAAGTGAATTCTACGGAAAAAAAATACGTTGAAAATTAAACATTCGTTGAAAAAAAAATTGTTTTGTTTTTAAAGGATAGTTTACCTCTTATGGTTTTTTATTTATTTTAATGACAAAAGACGTATCTTCTATTTTTTTTTAGTTTAAATTACTGTTAAAATTAATTAAATGCAAGTAATATTCAATTTTTGACCACGTATAACTTCTGTTTGAATAATCCCACAGATATGCCATCAAATACATTTTTCATTATTTTTTATTACAATTTTTATGTCGTTAGACCCATTTGATTATAAAAATTACAAATATATAGAACCTAAGAACCACCTCTCTCTTTGCCATCAGTTTTAAAGAAAAGATTTCACCCTTTAAATATGTTCTTCCGCCGATAAAAGAATACGTGTCATAATATTGAAATATAGTTATGTTCATAACAATAAGAGTAATATAAAAATGTGATTGTTAGATACAGTATTATAGTAATTTAATGTATCTATTTATAAATGCATTTATATAATGATCCTATACCCGTTATCATGAAATTATAATGTTTGTACATTGCTCCATAGAAGAAAATAATTACAGATCACTAAATATAAGTAGGTAGAAACAAACAATACAAACGAATAGAAAACGTAATAATCACTAGTATCATAAATGCACACATACATATGTTTTCATTTTAAGTGTCAAATCATTTAATTCGAATTAACACAAGTAATAAAAGTAACAAAATGTACGATTTTGAAATGAAGAATAGAATAGTATATTGGTAATACTTTGCCATCGCTATTGCCATTTTACTATCTTGATTTATTTACGATATTAATGTTTTATTACTCTTTAACTGGACGTAAAAATTTCTTCTATGCTTATAATTGCTTCTAAATTAAGAGTAATTAGATACACATGATGCATCAGTGAATTTTTTATTGTTATAGGATTTTTTTTTTAAATAAAATCTTGTATTGATGTTTATAATTAATTGGTTTTAATTACAGCGTAATGAATTATTTTATTTTTTATTTTAAAAATTAACTAAAATGCATAAATCACAAAATCGAATTTGCTAATAAATCAACAATTATTTTTATTTTAGAAATATAATTGAAGGTTTTAAAAGTGAAATGTATAAACTATTTTTTATTGTTGTATTTTAAGTTATTATTTTTTATGTCCATATAATATACATCTGGCTTGAGTTTCAAATTGTAAATTATATCAAAAAGTAACTTTTTAAAAAATAATAATAAATACTTCATGAAATTTATTCAACAGCTTTTTTTT
>NEEE01005498.1:0-24064 GCA_002278615.1 Pogonus chalceus | reverse complement strand
TTCGATCTGGGCTCTGGGCTAGTTCCCCTGTTACCCCTGACTAGTAACGGCCCTGTTTATATTAATCAATAAACTCAAGAAAAATAAAATAAAATTATTACTTACATCTATGTATATAATAGTTCTGCACAGTTTGAATCACAAAATTCAAATGAACATATTTTATGAATTTCACTTTAATAAAACGAATTTTAAAAACTGATGTAACACAATTAAATTGCTTTTGTAAATATATTTTAATTTAAAAAAAATACGCAGTTATTTCCATAGATATTAAAAATCAAATAATAGAATATATTTGGTGCAAAATAATGAAATACATGCAAATAAATTATTTAAATTTAATTGTTATTAAAAATGTTTAAAAACTTTAAATTATAACTGTTTTTATTCATTTAATTATTTATTTTTTTTTTAAGAACCAAATTAAAAATATTTAGTTGTGTTAGCAAAATAAACTGAAGAAAATTTTAAATTATATTTATAATAAATACAGGGAACTTGTTGAAACTTGTTTCTAGACAAATTAGTTTATAACTTATTTGAATAAAAATACTTTAAACAATAGATAATAATAATATTAAATTTGTTATCAAAATAATAAATGATTACATAAATATAAAATAATATATTTTCGAAAATGAATCAGATAAATTAAGCATGAATTAAAATCCTTTTATGTAATATCTGTACATAATAAGTATGATTTGTGTTTATAACATGCATATGCAATATATAAATTGATATTCAGTGCATGTGTGCGCATCTTCACAAAGAATATAATGCTTACCTCACAATTAAGGAAAAGATGAAATTGCTGATTTGCAGAGATGATCATAATGTTAATGACATGAATTGCTGTTTTGATATGAATCATCTGATATTGTTCTTGTATTATGTTTAGGATACTCGATTACTGTATATACTAGTTAATGAGAAAACAGTTCGATTCTTGATTGTTTTCAAAATAGAAATTGAATTTTAAATTCACCTACATTGGTTTCACTAACAACTACCGGAGAAATATCAGATAAAGGTGAGAATTAAATGTCACCTTTGTTTATTATATTATATAACCTGGAAAAAAGTATTTATTTAAAATTAACAACTTATTTATGTATGTATATATAATACAATTATAAAAGTTATTAAAAAATAAATTAAATATAAATATTTTTACGTATGATATTTAAAATAAAAAACTAATTTACTTGATGTCTAAATTAGAAAAATACTTTCAATATTCGTGAAAATTCACCACAAATTGTATTGCAAATAAGAATTTCAAAATAACAAAATAGCGACCTTCCAATTTGTGTCTATACAAAATGAATTATCTTTTAATGTATTAAATTACGATTAGTTAGTGTGCGTTACCGAAATTATAAAGGTTATAGTAACATGTGATGAGAGTATGTTTAGTTATAATGTGTAATTATGCTTTTTACACGATATTATGAACATTCTTCAATGAGTTTGTAATTGTGTTTTGTTCCAGATATACTCGGTGTTTCAGGAATATTTACTGTACAGTTAAATTAACCTATATTATACTGTTTATATATTTTTTTAATTTAAATTTTATTGTATCATTGTAACAATTTTTTTATGAATATTTAACATTAAATTAAATAAAAAAATTATTATGAATAAAGGCTTTAATTTATCCATATTTTTCCTTACAATAAAATTAAATTTACCAATATTTACAATTATTTTTAAATATATTAAAATAATTTTCTGAATTTCAAATATAATAATAATCCAAAATTTATAAAATTAGTTTCATTTTATTAAGTTTATCAGTTTCTTTTTGTCTTAAAAATAATTTTTAAAAAATCTAGATTATTTTGCAAATATAAATTAACAAATTACAAACACATAAATATTTCCATTAATTATCATTTAACAAATGTAAATACAAAATTAAGTTTTCTTTAAATTTGTTTATAAAAAATTATAAAACCGAAATTGTTTAAAAAAAAAAAAACAGAAAATGTTTCAAACAAATCGTTCAAAGAATTTGTTCCAAAAGGTTAAGGATTCGAACTATTTATAATTGTAAACTTATATATTTCTTTTATTATCATTTCTCACAGGAGCTACAACAAATTCTACTTTTTAGCTGCTGTGTTCAGTCATTATAACCTTAATATAATGTTTGTTATTTCGAAAAAATATTAGAATAATTTCGTTTAGAATAAAAACTGTTCTCTATTCGGGAAAAATATTCAATGTATTTATATAAAATAGTAAAAATTTAAAACTGTTAAAAATTGTGTAAATTTTTATATTTTTTTTATATTATTATACCAACATGTTACACTTAGAACTAATAGCAAATTCTACTCTAAGGCTTCTTGGTTCCGTTTCTAATTCCCAAAATCTAAATATTTTTCAAAATTATTTCCTAAAATTTGAAACATTTTAGCATCTAAGTCATAATTTTATAAGTTTATTCTATATAATATAATTCCTTTATCATTAATCAGAAAATTTCAATTAAAATAATGATTGTTAAACATATAATTATCTATAAGAGAAACCCTTATATTTAAAACACTCAGTATATAAAAGTTAAGTTAAAAATTTGTTTATATTTACGTGAACGTACGACCTAGTCCTCGATCATGAGCCAAGAGTAATTTTCAACGGCACTAATGAATTAGCAAATTAAAGTATGGTACAATCCAAGTACGTGATCACTGTTTATTTCAGTGTGTTAAATTATAAGTACCTATTTGATATAATGTGTGGTCTTGTCTCGTCACACTGACAATGACGTTCAGTTTGGAAAGATAAAATTTAATTGAAAGATGACATGTTTTTGATACGAGACTATTTCATATTTAAATGTTTCCATTACTAAACATAACCTGGATAATAAATACTTGTTATATACCGTATTATTAAAATTTACAGTGACGACTTGCTGTAATTTACATGAAAAATACTTTATATTAAAATTTATGTATTTTAATGTTTTGATCATGATTTACCAATTACTCGACTGTTAACTTTATATAAACTTACAAAGTAACTAACTGAAACTTATTATGGTTATAATAAAAATAAAAAAACCTTTAAAATATATTATTAAACATTTAAATACTTTTGCTAATAGTGTGATTTAAGTTCTTACAAACGAATTTCATATAAAATACATTTTAAACATGTAAATTTGTGTAATTTTATTGAACAATTTCATAATATATAATAGAATTTTCTTAACATTATTTTGTAGATCTTAAAATTTGATTATTTTAAAGACGAGTTTAATAATATTTACATATAATATAAATATTAATAAATATACTTTTTATGTAAAGTTTTTATAATATATGTATATAATTATGTTATGAATTAAAAAATAATAATATATTTCTTAAAAATATTTCGTTCTAAACTAGAATAGTTTTATAATTAAGATATTTATAAAATAATAATTCATTTCATTAATAATTATAAAATTCTTAAGAAGAAATCATTTCTTGAACAAGTTAAAACAATTATAAATAAAGTATTTCAAAATTCGTGTTTAATTAGAATAATATTTAGCTTTTATCAAATAAGTTTCTATCGAAATGATTTGATTGAAAATATAATTTATTAGATTGAAATAATAAAACAATATAAAACATATTAACAAAAGCAATAATAATAATTCTTTCTTATATAACAAGTTATAGAATATTGAAATAAGAAAAATAATAATTATTTTTTAATGCCCTCATTAAAAAATTTAAGTAACAGGTCTAGTGTCAAAGTTCCCGTAATTACGTTCGAAAAAATTCACACAAAATATTTACCGTAATATGATATTCAATCAAGATGTCAAAATAACTAACTTCAATAATTAAATATATTATACTATGAAATGGAAAAAAATGTAATGTTCCAATAAAAGAGAAATGATTTGAAACAATCAGTAAAATTATTGAATAATTGAGTATTTCTTGGAATGAAGTTTAATAATATGCAAATAGTTTACACATAGGATATTAATAAATTTAATATCTTCCTCTTGTATAATAACAAAGACAATTAAATCATTATAATTAACAATTAGATCAGAGTTTAAGTTAGAGTATTTTGGCAAATCTGAAATTTCTCACGTTTACTTCGAATTTAATTAGGTGGATGTAACAATGTACCTACGAAATGGTTTCAGGAAACAAAGAGAATCACTCATTTAGTTGGAATCATTTGCACATACGCTAATGAAATACTTTTATATGTCAATCATAGTTTATGTGTATGGGAATTATACTCCTACCCCTTTATTAATTATATTAATTCATGACACCTAATACCCAATACATTATAAAGTAACAAAATACATTTTTTTTTGTCAATAGATGTAGATAAAAACAAAATTAGTTTATATTAAACTTAAAATTTTATTTTATCTTTAACTTTGAATAAAGTTACATTTCGTTCAAGTTTTATTTTTATTTATTTTATTCTAAAACTGATAATATCATAGATAATTATTCAGAAAAAATGCTATAAATATAAATTAAATAATTAAGCGAGAATATGATAAAAAAGAATAAGTTAAATATCAATTGAATAAAAAAGCATAATTATATAAAACTCTACAAAATATATATTATTTTTAATTGTATTTAAATATAAGAAATATAAAATTAAAATAATAAATCAAAAAAAAAATATATCGATTCAAAAACAATATAAAACAATTAGTAGGAAGACGTTCTGAAATTAAAATATTATTTGCAGATAATAAAATTCGATATGTTTAAGCACTTTTATAACAGATTATTCAAATATAATAAAACTTAAAATGAATAATTTTTCATAAATGAATTCTAAATAAGAATAAAAACGTGTAAAATAAGATAATAAAAGTGCATATCTTTTACATAACGTAACAAATTAGATAAAATTAAACAATTAGTAGAAAATAAACTCATACATAAAAAGAATTATATAAGACAAAAGCAATGTAATGTTTATCTTTCATGTTATACTTAATAAGAACAAGTATTTCAATATATGTATACAGTTAAATAAGATATATTGGTGATCACATGTCAAACTTATATTGTTTTTACTAATTGGAATATTGTTAACATGAATTATTTATTACTTATATTTATCAATTATATAATAAATTTGATTTTTATTTGGTACTTGAATGGTTCATTAAAAAATATTAATAAACAATTATTATTTAATTATGAATAAATATTAAAATCAAGTAGTTTATGATTACTGTGATTAATGCAAATTTAAATAACTAGTAATGAGAAGATTATCCCTCGAAGGTAATCTAAATCGGAAGATAATAACATAACAATTATAATTATATACTTCTACAGAAAGATTTAATTAAGATAGTCTAAATTTAACTGATTAATAAAAATGAAAATCCCTTGGGATAGAATTAGCAATCAACATTTCTAATATTCGCAAAATCGAATTATGCAAATATAAGAAACAGTAGATAATAATATGAAGATGAGCACACGAATATACGTAATCAATAAACAATTGCATTCCATGTCAGATCACGGCACAAAATACACCAACGACTTTGTAACGACAGTTAGAGTAGCATCACTATGGTTACCTATGACCCCATCCCCCCTTTCAACTTTGAATACGTTCCCCACAAAAAGTGGGGAACATTGCGACCCCCCACAGGCAATAGAAGGCCGTAACATTACAATCTTTCAGTGCACAAAAATATCCATTCAAATTCAAATTTAAATTAAGTATTAAATTTATGTGTAATTCTTTTCAAACATTGCATTTAAGTAAACATACTTATTTAATAAAAATGTTATGGAGAAAATTATGGATACTTTAGAGTTTAAAAGAACATTAACCACACAAAATAAAACATTCATTTCACTATATGTTTTATATAACGAAATGATGAATATTTATGTGCTATAAAAATTATTGTTTCATTCATCGCATAAAAGTAAATACTACCGGTGTAGTGGTAATGCAATGGAAGATGAATGTATATTTTTGTGCTTTGCTAACACATTTACTGCTAATGGAGCAATTTATGCGAAATTCGTTCGACTTACGGAATACGGAAAGATGCATCAAGAGTACGATGAATCCCTCGCCACTTTGGATCAAATGTTTTGGTAGTTGGAGCGAGTATAAAAGCTGGCTTCGAACTATTTGATGTCAGTCTAGGGTGGACTACCACTGTTAGGTGAATTAAGTTAGTGACTATTTATTCACAGGTGAGTTTTTGCTTACCTTTATTTTTCGGAAAAATTTAACAACGATTTTTGGTGCATTTTTAAAAATTTTTTAAATACGCGATTAGTGTATTAATTATAAATCGATTGATTGGCCAGTATTAATTCATATTTTGAATTTAATTGATTGGGTATTGATTTAATCTGAAAAATATTTAAGTGAATTAAATTATAATTTAGTGATTTTATTTTTATTTTATTTTAGGTATTAACAAAGTGAAATTCAAAAAACTTAAAATAATCATTTTGTTTGAATTATTTTTGATTTTCCGAAGTAAATAATAATTTTATTTATTAAATAATTATTGGTATTTTTCAATAAGAATTTAACTAACTGTAATAATACAGAAAAAATCAAAATTTCATTAAATAAAATAGTTTTTAACTTAAAAAAAATCGACACAAATATCTATACAATAAATATTTCTTTGATTACATTACGCATAAATATAAATATGTATTTTTAAGTTTTTTATAATAATTTTTTTATAAACATATAATGTCTTTTTATATGTTTGAAAATAATCATTAGCTAATAATAATAATAATAATAATAATAATGATAAATAAAATGCAAATGACATGATTCTAAAAATATTTATAAAATATAAATATATGAAGGAATTTTTACTTTTATAAATTATTAACTATGTGCATTGAAAACGGTTTTACAAAATACATATTTTTAATTTTTAAAATTTAAAGTAAATAATTGAAGTACAAATCTTTAATCTTTACTTATTAGATCGTCATCAGAAGTTGCTAATATTATGAACTAATAATAAACTAATAAATATTATTTAATATTTGAATGATTTGATATAAAAATGAATTTAATAAAAGTAATAATACTTGTATAAAATTAAGGTTTTGAGCGTCTATAAAACTTTAACAATAACATTTTGAAATATATATTTTAAATAGTTTTTAATTTCGACATTTAGAGCAAAGAATTTTTATATAATTGTTTCAGGTTTATTAGCCAACACCAAGAGCAGGAGACACCGACAACATGAGGAAGTGGACTTTACTTCTAGGTAACATAAACTATGTTTTTAGTTTTTATCAATTAGCAATGAAATTGAAAAACCCTTTATAGTGTAAATGCATGCATAAATTAACATATATTTGTAATTTAATAATAGTAACATTAGTCACGAAGGCACACGCGTTTAGTGACTGACTATTTACATGATTTTATAGAAATACACTCACACGCATATAATAGCACGGTGTAACGTAATAAGTTTGCATATACATGTAATGGGTAGTTAATGTCTTTCTTGTTTTTCGGGAGGATTGCACATATATGTTGAATAGAAATGCCATCTTAGTTATAATTAAAGTTGCTCTTTTAGATCTAAGATAATAATAATTACAAATAACAAGCAACAAGTCATTTGTCCGTTTTATCTTTACTAGTTTATTTAGCTTAGCTTTGATGACAGTAATTGGAATTGTTAGATCACTGGTCATTTATAATACTTTGTTTCTAGTTCTTTTGCAATTATTAAAATTTCCAATAAATTATTCAATAAACAAAATATTTCCTATAACCTTAAAAACTTAATACATTTCAAAATAATAGAATTGAAAACTAAATTTACCTTTTCCAATAATGCACATATGGTGTATTGAACAGTTATTTACTCTTCTAAGTAAATATATTGCACGAGTGCATATATGTATGTACAAAGTGTGTTATATGCACGATCTTCCATGTACACTTATTGTATGAAATCACTTTTTTGCACAACTCATTTCTAATAGCGCATTGCAGGTGAAGAAATTAGTGTGTGAATGTTATTTTAAAAGTTACTCTTTGTTTTTCAACCTGCTTTTTTTTATTTTTCACGGTTTGTCTATGTGTGAGTGTGACAATTAACTATGCCATGGGAGACGATAGTTAACATCAATTGTAATTCGTAATAATTATAGAATATATTACATTTATTATATAAATTATATGAACATTTCTTTTTATCATTTCTTCATAAATATATGTTTCAGTTGTCGTATTGGCGTGTGCAAGCCATAGCGTATTGGTAAGTTATTTTAAATTTCATTTAAAATTATTTCATTTCTAAATATTTAATGTATTATTCTTCAGGCCCAACAAGGTTACAATTATGATAGACCTCAACAACCGTTAGATACACCACGACCAGGTGGTCCAGGTGCAGGTGGGCCTGGGGCTCCTAGTGGTGGATATCCAGGTGCAGGTGGCCCTGGAGCTCCTAGTGGTGGGTATCCAGGTGCAGGTGGTAAGCCATCTGGCCCAGGTGCTGCACCTGGTGGACAAGGACCAAGCGGTGGGTATCCAAGTACTCAAGGGCCTCAAAGACCAGGAGGTCAACCAAGCGGAGGCTACCCAAGTGCCCAAGGACCTCAAAGACCCGGTGGTCAACCAAGTGGAGGATATCCAGGAGGCGCACCATCTGGACCAAGTACTGGAGAAGGATATCCCCCTGCAGGTAGACCATCAGGTCCTGCATTTCCCCCAACAGGAGGCAGACCTGGAGGTCAACCACAAGGCCCAAGCGGCGGTTATCCAAGTGGCCAACCACAAGGCCCTAGCGGCGGATATCCAAGCGGCCAACCACAAGGCCCAAGCGGCGGATATCCAAGTGGCCAACCACAAGGCCCAAGTGGCGGTTATCCTGGTGGTCAAGGCCCAAGCACACCTTCTGGTGGATATCCAAGCGGCAGACCTGAAGGACCTGGATTCCCAGGTGGACAAGGACCAAGTGCGCAAAGACCAGGGGCAGGTTATCCCGGTGCTCAAACTCCAAGTGGCGGATATCCCGGTGGACAAGGACCAAGTGGTCCAAGCGGTGGTTATCCAGGTGGACAAGGACCAAGTGGACCAAGTGGTGGATATCCAGGTGGACAAGGACCAAGTGGGCCAAGTGGTGGATATCCTGGTGGGCAGGGACCGAGTGGACCAAGTGGTGGTTACCCTGGTGGGCAAGGACCAAGTGGACCAAGTGGCGGATATCCAGGTGGACAAGGACCAAGTGGACCAAGTGGCGGATTCCCAGGTGGACAAGGACCAAGTGGTCCAAGTGGGGGATATCCTGGTGCTGGTGGCCCTGGAGCTGGTGGTCCTGGTGGTCGTTACCCTGGTGGTGCACCAGGAGCAGGTGGTCCAGGAGGATTTCCTGGTGCCGGAAGCCCTGGTGGATTTCCTGGTGGTCCAGTAAGTATATAATATTATTAAACATATATTTTTCTTGATGACATATATGTATACTTATTTTCTTATACAGGGTGCTGGTGGTTTCCCTGGAGCTGGTGGTGCTGGTGGTGATGAAGGACAATATGATGAAGGTGATTATTCAGCTATTCCTGGTGAACCTGGTCAAGACTATCCCATCTATTCCGAAATTCCACAAACATCTTTCAGCTGTGATCAACAAGAATTGCCTGGATATTATGCTGATGTTGAAGCTCAATGTCAAGTATTCCACATTTGTGCCAATAATAAAACATACGATTTCCTTTGCCCCAATGGTACAATTTTCCATCAAGAATATTTTGTATGCGTATGGTGGAACCAATTTGATTGCAGTACAGCACCTTCATTATATAGCTTGAATGCTAATATCTACGATTACTCTATCATAGGATCTCAATTGCCAGGATATACTGGTGGACAAGGACCTCAAGGCCCAGGAGCAGGTTACCCAGGAGCACAAGGACCGAGTGGACCAAGTGGAGGATATCCAGGAGCACAAGGGCCAAGTGGACCAAGCGGAGGTTATCCAGGAGCCCAGGGACCAAGCGGACCAAGCGGCGGATATCCAGGAACCCAGGGACCAAGCGGACCAAGCGGAGGATATCCAGGAGGACAAGGACCTCAAGGACCAGGAGCAGGTTATCCAGGAGCACAAGGCCCACAAGGGCCAGGAGCTGGTTATCCAGGAGCACAGGGACCTAGTGGTCCAAGCGGTGGATATCCAGGTGGACAAGGACCTCAGAGACCAAGTGGTCCAAGCAATGGATATTTAACCCCTCAAGGACCTAGTGGCCCAAGCGGTGGTTACCCAAGTGGGCCAGGACCACAAGCACCAGGAGCAGGTTATCCAGGTGCCAAACCACCTCAAGATACTGGATACCCAAGTACACAGGGACCAAGTGGCTTCCCATCCCAACGGCCAGGCGGGGCACCAGGAGCCCCTAGTACACCTGGTGGTGGATACCCAAGCGGCAGTACACCACAGACACCAACCCGAGAATACCTGCCACCGATTAACGGATAATAAAACTGACCTACTAGCTATGAAGATGGAAATGTACGCCTGCGACGCGCGAAGACACATATTTATTCGGATTTAAAGAAATGAATGAATTTATTTTTTGTGAAGTAATTATGAATTTCTTTAAATGCAAATAGCATATTCGTCGGTGTCAAGCCTCGCGCACCAAATGGTGTTACCCGAATAAGCCAAGTGATAGATAGAAACATATAGATACCTAACGAATTAGTTTATAAGTACCTAATTATTATATTTTTATATCAGAGTTTTATATAAATTAATTAATTAATATATACTTTATTTAATTAGTAGTATACGCTATATTATAATACTACCTAACTACCTAAGGTAATACATATAATGCAGCGATGCCATTATTGTGATCTTTTGTTTGTTACTTCATTTTGTACTTTTATAAACAATGCAACTTTTTTATATAACTAGCAGTAACAAGCGAAAGATCTCAAAGAACACAAATACCTAACTGCTCATTTTGCATCATTCCAGAGGTAATAATTTTTTCAATCAGTATTACTTGTGTATTTTATTTATATGAATAATGTAAATTTAAATGTGGCAAGCAACTATAAAACAATAAATGTATTTTGCAAACATAACAATACAATAATTTATAATGCTAATCCTTTATACTCGAATGTTTCAAATATTTTCGTTATGGAATTAATGTAAGCTGCTTGGCGAAGGTTTAAACATAAACCATGCTTTTCAGCCACTTCTAAAATACGCTGAAAATATTGTTTAAATAGCAACAAAAACAAATGATCTATGTATGAATGCGTGTAGTTACCTGTCCGTTACTTTCAAATGCTTGAAGTAAGCTATCATTAACAATTTTCAATTCATTTGCACCCCATTCGTATGGTAAATGTGCCAGTTCTAGTAGATCGCATTTTATATCACAATTATCCAAAGATTTTTGAACAGTTTCTATAGAATTTAAAATAAATTTTATGTAACTTTCTAAAATTCACTAATTTAATATGTAATTAAAGACAGTAACAATTTCTGTGAGATTTAGAACAATTTCATTAAAGTAAAACTTTGGTGAGAATATTTTCTATACGTAATACAAGAAAAAACAATGCAGATAAAAAAGCATCCACATTACAAAACGCAATTACTAATTAGCTTATTAAAATGGACACTTGCAGCGACGGGTAAATGATTTAATGACAGCTGTGAATATGAATAACTAACATATTACCTAATAATTTCACATGGTTTTCCCACATATGACGGGATATCATTTTTCCAAAAGAAACATGCGCAATATTTTTTAAGTACTCAAAATATGATACCATGACTCCACCACAATTCATATATAAATCTGGTAATACTAAAATACCTTTATCGCGAATTATTTCATCACCGATTGGTGTTATAGGACCGTTTGCACCTTCAGCTATAATCTAAAAAAAATAATTATTAACCACAGAAGAATATTTAATAATTTTTTTAAAAACTTACTTTGCATTTAATATTCGGAGCATTTTTAATAGTGATTGCTTGTTCCATTGCAGATAACACAAGAATATCACATGGTTCTTCAATTATTTCTCCCGGAAAATCTTCCGCATTTTGAAAACCTTTAACTGTTTTATTTTTTAACATAAAATCATTTAATTCCTACAATAAATATTGAAAAAAGTAATAATTGTATTATTATTAGATACATATTTATAATTACAATAGGATCAATTCCCTCAGGATTAAATAAATTGCCAGTCATTTCCGCGACTCCAATCATTTTGGCACCACCTTCCGTCATAAATTTTGCAGCGTAACTTCCAACTTTTCCAAATCCCTGTACGATGTAGGTTTTATCTTTGAAACCGGTTGAAATTCCTAAATGCTGCATCCATGGTTCGCTCTGGATAAAAAGATTTAAGCCGTAAAATAATCCCTGGCCGGTTGCCCCCTCATGTCCATGGATACCACCTTGGTTTATTGGTTTTTCAGTTACACTTGCTAATGCATTTACATCATTATGTCCTATTAAAAAATATATAAATCGTTATTTATAAACATTAAATTAATTAAATTAAAAGAAACCAATTGTTTTTTGATAAGTATCTGCCATCCAGGACATTTCTCGTGGACCTGTCCCAACATCTGGAGCGGGAACATCAATTGCTGGACCTAAATATTATTTATATAAAATTATTGTAAAATATTTTTATTGTATATTATACTCATAAAGTTCTTTTTAGCAATTTCTAAAGTATATCTTCTAGTAATTTTTTGTAATTCTTGTGAAGAAAATTTACTAGGATCTATGGCAATACCTCCTTTACCTCCCCCAAATGGCACGTTATTACAAGCACATTTATGTGTCATAAGTGTCGCTAGTGCGCGTACCTTATCTCTGTCTACTGATTCATGAAAGCGCACACCTAATATTCATTAATCAACTTATAATTAAATAAGTTTTTATGGAAGACAGATATCAAAAATATTTTATACCTCCTTTACACGGTAAACGATGTATATTATGATGAACTCGATATCCAGTAAACATTCGATAATTTCCATTATCCATACGAATAGGAAAAGTCACTTCAAGTGTATTTGCAGGCATAGATATCACAGATTTAATACTTTGTACTCTTTTAAAAGCTTTTTCATCGTTTTCATAAAATGGTTTAACCATTTCTATCAAAGCTAACTCACATGTTTGTAAAGCTTTATGATAATAATATTCTACCATATCAGTAAATACAGGCCGTTCATCAGTTTCAACTTTATCGAGATGTTTAGGTATTTGATGGCCCTGATAGCTTTTAAAGGAATTTCTTTTATTTTTGTTACGATAAAACGTATTTAAAATAGGATTTTTAATAAACTTTCTCGAATTAAAAACACTTTTGTAAATTGTAAACATAATAAAATATAAATATGTAAATTATTTAAAATACGACTTATATAAAAAAAAAGTCTGTTGTATAACCAATAATTATTATAAATAAACAAAAGTTTATGATTATTCATAGTTTACTTTATATTTCATAATTCCAATTCCAATATTATTTGAAGAACAAACACTCATAGACAATTACCATTTTTTTTTCTTTTTGCTTTTATATTTAAATATTAACATCACAATATCAAACATATATGATAAATAATAACAAAATAATAATTTCCTTAATAAATAAATAACATATGAATATATAGTTTTATAATTAAACATAAAATTTATAGAGCTAATCCTTTAATTTCAAAAGTTTCAAATATTTTCGTTATAGAATTAATGTATGCTGCTTGTCGAACGTTTAAGCATAATTCATATTGTTGTGCAACACTTAAAATCCCCTGAAATAGTTTTAGAAAGATTTTAAATGAAATAAAACTAATGAAATTGTACAAATCATACTTGTCCGTTGCTTTCAAAAGCTTGAAGTAAACTATCGTCAACAATTTTACTTTCGTTTGCGCCCCATTCGGCCGGTAAATGTGCTAATTCTAGTAAATCGCATTTAACGTTGCATTTATGCAGAGATTTTTGAATAGTATCTAAAAGTTTATCAATATTTTCTTGTATCACAAATACGTTATATTATTTACGAAATTTTACCTAATAATTTAACTTGATTTTCCCACATATGACGAGATATCATTTTACCGAAAGATACATGCGCGATATTCTTTAAATACTCAAAATATGAGACCATGACTCCACCGCTGTTCATATACAAGTCTGGTAAAATTAAAACACCTTTATCACGAAGTAATTCATCTGCCGCTGGTGTTACAGGGCCGTTTGCACCTTCAGCTATAATCTTTTATATTGATAAATTTAATATTTTAACAATACTTTTTTAAAATTTTTTAAGGGGTTACACCACCTTTGCGCTCGAAAAAATAAGTATAAAAATAAACATAATTTTTTGATGCAACTGTTAAGAATATAAAATAGTTTTAGAAATAATTTGAAATAATAACTCTTTAAAAAAAAATTAAAATGACGGAGATATGAGCCAATAAGTAGGACTCTCTTTCAAATTCTTGCTAATGGTGTATGTACTTAATTTTGTCCGACTAATAAAAAAAATGTTTTTTCTTATTTAGAAAGGTGATATCTAAGACGTAACGCGGGGATTTTTTTTTGTAAAAATGACAGCTATTTGAAAAAAATTAGATTATATTATAAAAAATATATGTTGTTCACCAGTTTGGAAAAAATTTTATAACTTAGGAAAAAGTAGGAATTTTCAAAAGGTAAAATATTCATACCAGTATAAAAAAAATGTTTTCTTTTTATAAATCTCAAGGTGGTGTAACCCCTTGAAGCAAATAAAATCTGTATTTTTTATTTCATATATTCATATGCTTATATTTTTGAATATTTATATATGCAATCAGTTTATTTAAAACATAACAATATTTACCTTGCATTTAATATTTGGAGCATTTTTGATGGTAACCGCTTGTTCCATTGCAGATAATACAAGAATATCACAAGGTTCTTCAATTATTTGCCCTGGAAAATCTTGCGCATTTGAATAGCCCTTAATTGTATGATTTTTTGCCATAAAATCACTTAATTCCTACAATAAATCAAAAAAGCATCTTAATATTCTACATAATAATTTAATTAATTAAAATAATTACAACAGGATTTATTCCTTCAGGATTGAATAAATTTCCCGTCATTTCAGCAACACCAATCAGTTTAGCACCCATTTCACTCATATATTTCGCAGCATAACTCCCAACTTTTCCAAAACCCTGGACGATAAAAGTTTTATCTTTGAATCCAACTTTCAGTCCTATATAATTCATCCATGCATCACTTTGTACAAATAAGTTTAGCCCGAAAAATACTCCTCGGCCCGTAGCTTCCGCGCGTCCATGAATTCCACCTTGGTTTATTGGTTTTTCAGTAACAACAGCTAATGCGTTTATATCATTGTGTCCTATCTAAAAATTTGTATAAAATTGTTATTTTTCTGAACAAATTAATTATATTGAAACATACCCACAGTTTTTTGGTAAGTATCAGCTATCCAAGACATTTCTCTAGGACCTGTTCCAACATCTGGAGCGGGAACATCAATTGCTGGACCTAAAAATAATTTATTCATACAAAATAAATAATAAAACATTTTTATATTATTTAACATACTCAAAAAGTTCTTTTTAGCCAATTCTAATGCATATCTTCTAGTAATTCTTTGTAATTCTTGTGAAGAAAAATTATTAGGATCTATTCCAATTCCTCCTTTTGCTCCACCAAACGGAACGTTATTACAAGCACATTTATGAGTCATAAGAGTGGCTAGTGCACGTATTTTATCCCTATTTACAGATTTATGGAAACGCAAACCTGAAAAAATATTCAATTAGTTGTATATTCTACAATTTTTAATAATAAAAGGAATTATACCTCCTTTACATGGTAAACGATGAACACTGTGATGAACTCGGTATCCGGTAAACATTTTATATTCACCATTATCCATTCGGATAGGAAAAGTTATCTCTAGAGTATTTGCAGGCACAGAAATAACAGATTTAATACTACGAACTCGTTTAATAGCAACATCTTCATCTTTATAGTAAGGTAAGGCTTTTTTTATCAAAGTTAATTCACACGTTTGTAAGGCTTTATGATAATAATATTCTACCATATCAGTGAACAAAGGACGCTCATCAGTTGCTACATTTTCAAGTTGTTTAGGTATTTCATGCAGTTTATAATTTTTTATCGATTTAGGGTCTTTACTTGCATTACGAATAAATTTATAACTAAGATTTGAAATATATTTCCCGAATATTTTCGCACTTCTCATAATTTTTATCATCATAAAAGGAAATTATTTAGAATTTGAAATGCTCGGAGAAAGCAGATATGACAAATCATTACAAAAAAAAAACATTAAAAATTCCATAGATTACTTAATATTTTTTTAATAAAAAAAAAAATTTCATTGAGAATCATTTATTGTATTTACAAATATCGATTATTTTCTAATAATTCGAAGATTTTTTCTGCTGCTAAAATGTACGCTGCTGTTCTAATATCTATTCCTAAGTTATAGGTACCAAGATTATTCATAAGTTTCTGAAAAATAGTATATTTGCGTAAAATATAAAGTTTACTTTAATAATATATGTATAAGTACACCTTTGTACATGTGTTCATTTTTGATAGTAATACTTCTCTAACAACTTCAGAATTGTTTCTTGTAATATCCGAAAAATATTTGGCATCAGAAATAGCTTGATTAAGTTCCGAATCTTCCAAATTTCTTACTAATTTACTAATACAATAAAATAAATTATTCCACTAATTTAAAACTCATTTAAATAATACCTTTCAGCATCATTAGAATTTCTTTCTACATTTTTAACATACTCCAAATAAGAAGCAATTAATGATCCAGTATTAATAAATATATCTGGAAGGGTTAAAACATTTTTGGATAATAATATTTTATGTGCAGTGGGAGTGATTGCTCCATTTACAGCTTCAATAGCAATTTTACAATTAACATTTGGTGCAGAATAGCAAGTTAATGATTGATGTGAAGATGCAAATATTAATAAATCGCATTTTTTGGAGATAATTTTATCTTTACTTAAATTAAGTGGGAAGAAATTTAATACATGTCCATGTTTTCTCTTATATTCAATTGCTTCCTAAGATAAAATAAAAATCTTTCAATACATTTAGAGATAAAGTATATTTACGTACATTTGTATTAATTCCTTTTTTATTATAAAATCCTCCATTATTTTCACAAATTCCTACGCATTTAGCTCCTTCTTGAGAAAATAAACTTATAAGCTGTATTCCGAGTTTTCCTAAGCCCTACAGTATCATATTAAAATATGTTATTTTATCTATTTTAAATTTAATAAATTGTTTTAACGTAAGATAATAAATTACATTTAAACTTGTTTTAAACTAATTAATATGACAAAAATAATAAAATACTTTGATTATATATGTTTTATCAGACCATCCAGGTGAACATCCAATTGTACACAAAATTTCTTCATTATGTAATATATTATCAACACCAAAATAAATTGCATTCGCTAAAGCATGATCATAATTTTCAAAACCTCCATTTTCAGTTGGTTTTCCAGTAATACATGCGATATTTCTCATGGAATTACCTAATCATTAAATCATATTCACAAAAATGTTACACAATAAATTAATTTAAACTAAAATTGTACTTCCTTAAATTAAATGCAAGGATTTTGAATTATAAAATTTGTTGCCCGTAACGAATATCGCCACAAGTAATGATTTATAAACTTCAAATGCAAAAAAAAAATTTTAAACTTGATTTCATCATATTCAAAAATAATTATTACGCAATACAGTTTAAATAAATTACCTGTGTGCTTTTGATATTCATCAATTAAATAATTAGTAATATTAGGTGTACAATTACAACCAGGTTCCAATATGTAAGATTTGAAACCTAAAAATATATTATGTATTTATGATTACAAACAAATCACTTTGCTAATTTGTTTATAATTATTTGAAAATAAATTGATACCAAGGAAATTCTTGTCTGCAATCGCATTCGTAAAATTGTATATTATTTGTTTTAATTCATTTGGAGAATATTCTTCCGGATTTATTTTTAATCCACTTTGAGCTCCAGCAAAGGGAATATCAACACATGCATTTTTAAAAGAATTCAATGCCGCAAATGCTTTTAAATGTGATTTTTCTATACTTTCGCATAAAGACAAACCTTCACAAGTAAAACAAAATATGCTTTAACAATTTTAAATAAATTTTATAACGAAAATATGAACCTCCTAAATAAATAGGATAATGTACACCATGTTTAACGCAGTATCCTTGTATAAACTCCAATTTTCCAGAATTCCTGACTAATGGAAAATTAATTTCTAACACGTAACTACAGCAATCTAACGAATTTACTCTGTTATGCACAATATTAGCAACTGTCTCAGCACTCAAAGTTGGACAAGCATATTTTATCTTCTCTACAAATTTATTAAATGCCACTTCAATTCCATTATAATAAAACCAATTAACATTTTCATGTAAAGTTGCATTTGCTAAATAAAATGTTTTTTGATATTTTGCCGGTATTTCAAATTGAAATTTTTGAATTTTTCGTTTTTGTAAAACATTAAAATAATTATGTTTTAAAATAAACCTTTTTGGAATTACGCGAGAAATTATAGACATTGTAAAATATTTATAAATTATAATACCACAATTTACGGAAATGACATTAGGTTTAAATTTTACCAAGCCTTCTCAAATACTTACATTATATTCTTCATTAATGTTACTTGTTTGTTGTAACATCAAATTAAAACTATTCACTATATTTAAAAAAAGTAATAATAATGTTACGATGTAACTACGACCCAACAACGCCAAATTATTTTTCTAATGTAAAAAATAAAGCAAATCTTTTTTAAATTCTTAAATCAAGGGAAGTATTATTTTTTTAAACATTATATGAATTAAAAAAAAAAAGAACACACACGTTATTAAATCCAATAACATATTAAAATGCAGAAAATTAGGATACATATCTTTAACATTGTCCATTAAACTTATTAAAAATAACAAATAAACTGACGAAATTAAAATGTGAATGTACAATTTTATTGCAGAATTAAAAATTTTAAAACAGAAAAGGTATCTGAAATATTAATATTTTTAAGTAAATATGTAGATACGATAATATATACAATAAAATATTAAATTCATTAAATGAAATGCATGCTAATAAAATTGATGGTAAAGTTCAATAAAACGAATCATATAACTGGATGAAAATATGATCTTTCTTCGTTTTGTTTTAAATACTGTTGAATATACAATAGTTATAGCAAACATGATTGACGAATAATATAACAAGATGACACAATAGATAACTAGATTTAAAATGGATGGTGTTTAGAAAGTAAGGCCAGCTTCGGAGTATGTTGTGAAGATCTTTTCAATTGAGTTAATGTAAGCGGCGGTTCTCAAGTCAAGACCTAAGTTGAATTTCATTGCAGTCTTCATGATAGCCTACGAAATAACATTTTATGTAATATAAATAACATAAAATAATAATTTATAAACTTACTCTAGCAGAACGTTCCATGGTGTAATCCAAACCAGAGTGTACGATATCCTTTTCAGAAGCACCGGAAATTCTCTTCTGGAAAGATTCGGAAGGTGTAACTGGAATACGACCTCCGACACGTCCGAAGCGGCGTTCCAAAGATTCTTGGACAGATTCTGAACAAAAAACAAAATAAATATATTAAATAATTATGACACAATTTGAACAAACACGTACCCAAAAGATGGTAGTTAGATTCTCTTTCATATTTGAAAGTCAAACGACCATAAGAAACATGGTTCAAATTTTTCAACCATTCAAAGAATGATACTGTCACACCACCAGCGTTGATGTATAAATCTGGGATAACAAGAATGTTGCGGTCGATTAGAATTTTATCAGCAGCTGGAGTAGTTGGACCGTTGGCAGCTTCAGCAATGATTTTAGCATTGATTTTGTGAGCATTATCAGAATTGATAACCTTTTCAATAGCGGCGGGTACTAAAATATCGCAAGGTTCGAACATTAAGTTTTCGCCTTCGTATTTTTGGGCTCCAGGGAAGCCGTTAATTGTTCTGTTGTCGTTTCTGTAATCTTCAAGAGCCTGGAAGGACGAATTCATTTATTATCAGAATAATTTTGTTTACATTAAATTATTTAAAAAATAGTTCGTTAACATTTAAATATACATAAAAGATAACCCAAATTTAGCCTTAACGAAACTAGAACTTGGAATTTATTTGATAAAGAATAAAAACTATTAATAATAAATAATAAATTTTATTATTTATATTCTGTAAAAAAAAATGTTTGTGAAAAAACAAGTTATTTGGCAAAAAAAATACTTTATAAAATATGTGATAACGAATGCTAAATAGTAAATATTATTTAAAAATTAAATATTAACTGTTTAAATAAAAAAAAATATCGCCTAAAATTTTATATTTATTGCCTTGTAATATTTATTTTAACGCTAAACAACTTTGAAAACATGGCTATTTTTAACTCTGGTAACAAATTTAATTTAAATTAAGTAACATCAGTCTTACCTTTGGGTCAATGCCATCAGGATTAAAGATGGAACCATCATATTCAACAACACCAATGCAAACAGCACCAGCTCTGGTCAAATATCTCATGGTGTGAAGACCGACATTACCAAAACCTTGAACAATAAATGTTTTACCACCCCAACCGGGTGTTGTTCCACACATAGCCATGTAGTTAGCTTCATTAATGAAGTTTTCTAAACCGTGGAAAACACCACGTCCGGTGGCAGATGTACGACCGTGGATACCACCCTGGTTAATTGGTTTACCAGTAACGCAGGCATGAGCATTAATATCCAAGTGGCCGATGGTTTTTGAATAAGTATCGGCGATCCAAGACATTTCACGTTCACCTGTACCCATATCAGGGGCTGGGACATCAACACCGGGTCCTAAGAAAATCAATTAAAAAACAATAGTTTTTACATAATTATAAAACGTAAAATATAAACATTAGTACTGGGATTATCTCTTTATAAATAAAAAAAAAAACTTCTGCATTGTAATAATCATATACAACACAAAGTCAAAACAAACATACATGTGTTTTGTATATGTATTTTACTGATAACATATATCAGAACATACTTAAAATAATATTTTCATACGGAATATAAATAATAAAGTAGCTATGAAATATTTACAGAAACATAAATAATAAAATACATATTTTTTCTAAAGTAAATAACCAATATTTTAAAAACAAATTTTTGTTTTTAATAGTTTGACTTCAAATAAAATCTAAAAATAAATCATAATCGAATAAAAATATCAGGGCTGTTAATTTTATTCATATATTCGCAAAGAAAAGGTCGTATATCGATTTTAAGTGCCAAAGACCTGACCCAGAAAATTTTCTACACTTTAGATATAAATTTGTACTATAATAACATAATATTAGTTTTATTTTTAACGTATATATATAAAATTTTAAAAGTTTTCCGTCCTTATATTATCATACATATGTTCCTAGTCAAATAGATACGTACATACAAGTATTAATAAATTTTAATGATATGACAAGACAGTGTATTATACCTATGTATATTAAAACAATGGTTTTAAAGTTACAGTTATAATTCTTACCAATAAATCCTTTCTTAGCCAATTCAAGGGTGAATCTTCTGGTGATCTTTTCCAATTCATGTTCAGAATATTCTTTAGGGTTGATTTTAATACCAGCCTTAGCGCCACCGAATGGAACATCGACGCAGGCACATTTGAATGTCATCAAAGCTGACAAAGCCTTAACTTCATCACGAGATACATCCATGGAAAAACGGATACCTAGACAAATATAAAATAATGCATAAGTTAAAAGTTTGCCTAAAAAATTAGAATTAATAAATATAAATATGTTATTATTTATCTTTAGTTACGCCACTNTAATATAATCCTATTTATTCTGCATTTTTATTGTTCAATTAACTATAAAAAATAAAATAATTGTTATCAGATCCATATATTAATCAGTAAACTACGAAAAAATGTAAATAATATTTATTATACAAAGAAAAAGATTAATATTTAAAATATTTTAGAAAAACCAGTCATACTACATAAAGCTGATATCTTTTATATGCCACATAGCAACGAATAAAGTTCTTATCAAAACATCTATCTAGAAACACCCATAGTAATCAGCCAATTACATTAGTTTTTGTACTTATTTCAAATTAGAAAAGATACAATTAAATAAAATGAATGTTAATATTTATATACTGATAAGATATTTTCAAAATGATTGTTGCAAAAATGACATAATTTCTCTGATTATGTTATAAGCCAAATTCAAAACATATTTCATTGCACTGAAGGATATATCAAGGTCTTTTGAAACATAATTAAGATAAACTTGAATTTAACATATTTTTACATGTTTTTTCTTGTTATAATGATATTTTTGTATTTATCAATATATTGCAAAAATTAGAGTTTGTAATTAAAAGAAATGCATTTGCTATGGGAACATAAATATCTACTGATTTTACTAAGAATTATTAAACTTTAACAAATATCTATGCTAAGTAAATGATTCTTTTTATTGATTTTGTCTGAACAGGTAAGAAACAGAATATTTCAGTTTATGATTTGAAAAGAGGGCGTGACCTGAAACCATAAACATGGACCTGATTTTGTTAAAATAAAATACAAAATCATTACTTGATCAATTTATAAAACTAACATTGAAAATCTAATTAATTCTTCAAATATTTTCTTTCAATTTTATACCTCATATAACTTTAAATCAAAAGATTAAACATTACATATAAGATTACATAAAATTTTTATACAAATATTTTTATTGTAAACAATTAGACCTTAATAGTTAAATGATTTCAAACAAAATTAAATAAACAAAATGCAAGTGTTAATATAATATGTATATAAAGTTATATTTGTAAATCAGATTTCAATCATAAAGTGTTAATATTGAATGAAATTGATCCTTTTATTTTATTTTCTCAGTTTGAAGGACGGTTACATCATACCGAATACCGGCAATTATCCCAAGTACATATTTATGTGGTGATAATATTAGTTTTATTTACCGCGCAAAATAATTCCTTTAAAACAATAGAATATAAATATTAATTATCAAAACTGACTTTTCAATTTTACTTTTTAAGTGTATAATAAATAAAAACTTAACGAAAAAAGTAAATTATATCATTTTCGAAGTTAAACTGCATGAAAATTATAGCAATTATATTTGTATAATGTATATAATAATAATGGTTTAAATATCTATTACAATACATTAAATTATTAAAATTATTAACGTTTACTCATTTTATTAACATAAAGTAATTATTTTTTAAATAATTTAACCGCAAATATTTCGATTAAATAAATAAAATAGTTTGGATTCAGATAGCAGAAAGACGACAAGTAATGTAAAATTATTTGTTTTGTGATTTTTTTTGTTGACCTAAATACTAATTAATAATTAAGTAAATAGATAAAATAAAAGTAAACATTACGTTTACGTTAAGGAAAATTTGTATATTATTAATAAAGTATTTAATAAAATGATTTAACGACATAATGGAAAAAATTAAATTACTTATGATTAACTACCCTATTTTGTTTATAGAAAACTTTTGTTTTCTTTCATATTAAAAATAAATAATTAAAGAAACATAAAACAAAAATTAATTGCATTGTTTGTTGTTTGAATGTTCATATGTATAAAAGAATTTAAATAATTTCAGTAATGTTTTAGCAGCTGTACACAAAAATATTTAAAATGCGTTTTAGGAAATATGACATAACTGAAATAAATTTTTACAGTCACCTTGCCATGTGGCTCAAAAACAGCAAGCATCATATAAAGACGAGTCTAACGATAGTGGGGCGCCAATGAGTTTAGTTTTATTAATAGGAAAAGTATTGTGTAACCTTTGCTTTCTATTATAATA